>JAQZBX010012847.1:0-18967 GCA_029593785.1 Cabassous unicinctus
ACCACCAATGCCTTGCATTGTTGTGAAACATTTTTAACTAATGATTAAAGAGCATCCTCAAAATATTACTACTAACCAAAGTATCTTACATTTGGTGTATTTTTCGCCCAACCCACCCTATTATTATTATTAATTATTGTTATTTTTATATCATTTATACATGAACATACATAAACAATAAGTGTATAGTAAAAGTTGTGAACTTACAAAGCAAACATGCATAACATCATACAGGGGTCCCATACATCAACCCACCACCAACACCTTGCATTGTTGTGAGACATGCATTACAAATTATGAAAGAGTAACATCAAAATCTTACAACCCACCCTATTATTATTTTTTAAAATATATTTTTATTACAGAAGTTGTAAACTTACAAAACACTCATGCACATGTACAGAATTCCCATATACACCCCTCTATCAACACACCACACCATGGTGGAGCATTTGTTATAGATTATGAGATAATATCATCAGACTATTATCACATCCATAGCATACTTTTGGCACACTTTTTCCATACTCCCCCATTATCAACACAGTACATCTTTGACATAGATGATGAATATTACATTATTACTGTTAACCACAGTTTATAGGTAACTCCAGTTGTATTTTTCCCATGCTTCTCCACATTCCCACCACCCTGCAATAGTGATGTACATCTAGTCTAGGTCACAAAGGACACTCTTGCATCTGTACCATCAACCACAATCCTCTGGGTTTACTGTGTTATTTCAGTCCATAGATTATTCTCTAGCCTTCTTTAAATTGGCATTTACATCCCTAGACTACCCTTTCCAGCCACATTCCTATTTATAAACCAGCTGTTACTCACTATAATGTGTTATCATCAACTCTATACATTTCCAGACTTTTACAGTGAAGTTAATTAAAACTCCTACATACATTAAGCATCAGTAGTCCATCTCAGTCCTCCTCTTATCTCCTTTAAGAATCCACAACCTACACCAGGTCTTGAAGATATTTACCTACACTTTCTTCTAGAAGCTTTATGGTTCTTGCTTTTATATTTAGGTTTTTGATCCATTTTGAGTTAATTTTTATATAAGGTATGAGATATTCTTTTGGCTATGGATATCCAGTTCTCTCAGCACCATTTGTTGAATGGACTGTGCTGCCTGAGTTGGGTGGACTTGACAGGTTTGTCAAAAATCACTTGATCATAGATATGAGGGCCTGTTTCTGAACCATGAATTTGGTTCCATTGGTTTATGTGTTTATCTTTATGTCAGTACCATGTTATTTTTACCACTATAGCTAGGTAATTTGATTTAAAGTCTGGAAGTGAGAGTCCTCCAACTTCACTTTTTCTTTTTAAGATGTTTCTGGCTATTCGGGACCCCTTACCCTTCCAAATAAATTTGATAATTGTGTTTTCCACTTATTTTAAAAATGCTGGTAGAATTTTTATCAGGATTGCATTAAATCTGTATATTAATTTGGGTAGAATTGACATCTTAATGATATTTAGTCTTCCAATCTGTGAGCATAGAATGTTCTTCCAATTATTTAGTCCTTTTTTGATTTCTTTTAGCAATGCATTGTAGTTTTCTGAATACAAGTGCTTTACATCATTGGTTAAGTTTATTCCTAAATATTTTATTCTTTTAGTCACTATTGTAAATGGAATTTTTTCCCCTGGCTTCCTCCTCAGATTGTGCATTACTAGTGTCTTTAAAAGTCTATTTCATCTGATATAAATATAGCTACTCTAGCTTTTTTTGTTTTTGTTTTTTTGTTACTGCATGCATGGAATACCTTTTTCCAGCCTTTCACTTTCAATCTATTGGTATCCTTGAGTCTAAGGTGAGTCTCTTGCAGACAGCATAATAGATGGTTCATATTTTCTTATTCATTCTGCCAGTCTGTGTCATTTGATTGGGGAGTTTAATCCATTAATATTCAATGTTATTAGTGTAAAGGCAGTTCTTATTTTACCTATTTTGACCTTTGGGTTTTATCTGTCTTGTTTTATTTTCACCACTTTTTTGAGACTTTTAGTTACTTTTACTGATATAATCTTCATTTCTAGGCTGTCTTCCAAGCCTCTCTCTGCTCTCTTTTCTTTCCAGACAGTAGCACACCCTTTAGTATTTCCTGCAAAACTAGTCTCTTGGTTACAAACTCTCTCCATTTCTATTTATCTGTGAATATACTAAACTTGTCCTCATTTTTGAAAGACAATCTTGCTGGATATAAGATTCTTGGCTGACAATTTTTCTCGTGCATTATCTTAAATATATCATACCACTGCCTTCTTACCGCCATGGTTTCTGAAGAGAAATCGGCACTTAAACTTATTGGGTATTCCTTATATGTTATGCATTGCTTTTCTCTTGCTGCTCTCAAAATTCTCTCTTTGGCTTTGGCATTTGAAATTCTGATTAGTATGTGTCTTAGAGTTGATCTATTAGGATTTATTCAGATGAGAGTGCGTTGTGCTTCTTGGACATGGAAATCTATGTCCTTCAATAGGGTTGGGAAATTTTCTACCACTATTTCTTCAAATATTCCTTCTGCCCTTTTTCCCTTCTCCTCCTCTTCTGGGACACCCATGTCATGTATGTTTGCATGTCTCTTGCTGTTGTTTAGTTTTTTCTTCATCTGTTTTTTTGTATGTTTGCTTTCAGAGGTCATTTCTTCAAACTCATTGATCTTTTCTTCTGCCTCCTCAAATCTGCTATTATATGATTCCAGTGTATTTTTAATTTCATTTATTGCACCTTTCATTCCCGTAAGATCTGCTATTTTTCTATGTATGCTTTCAAATTCTTCTTTGTGCTCATCCAATGTCTTCTTAGTATCCTTAACCTCTTTAGCCATCTCATTGAATTTATTAAGGAGATTTCTTTGAACATCTATGATTAGTTGTCTCAACTCCTTTATGTCATCTGGAGGCTTATCTTGTTCCTTTAACTGGGCCATATCTTCCTGTTTCTTGGTGTGGGTTGTAATTTTTTGTTGGTGTCTTGGTATCTGGCTTACTAGATGTATTTATTCTGGGTGCAGTTTCTCTCTTTAGTTTAGGGCTTTCTTGCCCTTTCTCTCTTGCTCCTTGTGTGCTAGGAGTCAAGGATGTAGTTGGTGTTGTAAGCTGTGGAGCTTACAAATACCCTCATTTCCCCAGGGACTGATGAAGCTTCTCCCAACTTTCTCCTTTGCCAGGGGTAGGGACAAAGCCACAGCCATGTGTAATAATCCAAATCATGCAGGTCTAGAGTGTAGTTGCCCAGAGAGACTGATGAATTTTCATGTCCTTTCCTTCCTGCCTGGATCAGGGATAGTGCTGCAGGTGTGGGCAGCAATCTATGCACTGTGGGTCCAAAATGACCGCAGTTGCACTGGTAGATTTCTGACTATTCAGTCTGTATCAGCTGAATGTACCTGCAGTTACCTGGAGAGGGTGGTGTAAGTCTCATCAGCCTCCTCCCTGCTAGAGGTGGGGCTGAAGCCTAGGCTAGATCTGCAGTCCAATCCAGGTGGAAAGAAGCCAGACCCTATGAGCACTGTGATTTTCAATCAGCCTCCCTTCCCCTCATGCTGGGGGCAGAGTCAAATGGCAGCTACCGGCCTCTTTCTGACTTGGACAAGTTCAAACTTTAGCTATTCTTAGGGTTATACTTAAACCAGCCAAATTTACTAATCAGTAGTTGAAGTCAGTGGCTAACTATCTCTTCCCCCCTTGTTTTTTGGGAAACTCCAGCCACAGAAAAGGAAAGCAAGTATCAGATATGCCACATAGTGTTTCTACAAAGATAGACATGTCCCTGAACTTGGTATATTTAACATGCGTGTACACATGTGAACATACATGCATACACAGACACAGACATGTTCAGTCCTTGTCCACTGTAATTCTGCCTCTTTGAAACACAGGGAATCTTTAGCCTGCAGTTTGCCTCTTTTAGTGCCTCAACTTAACATAATGGCCTTATTTGCCATTAGAGTCCTACACGAATCCATCACTTCAGCCCTATGTCATCCAAACACTGCACATTTTATATTCATCAAATTGTGTCACTGCCCTCAAATTCCTCCCACTCTTTCCACCCAATACCTCCACATTATTCAGCAGCCATGCAAGAATCATCTTCTTCATGAAACCTTGTCTTCAGCTGTCTAGGGATGTTTTTCTCCTCTGAACTCCCAATACCTAATTATCTTTTTTTGAGGTACCAGTTCTGGGGATTGAAACTGGGACCTCGTGTGTGGGAAGCTGGCACTCAACCACTGAGCCACATCGGCTCCCCTGAATGGGTTTGTTCATTTTTTTGCTTTTTGTTGTTTTTTTTTTAGGAGGCACCGGGAACCAAACCTGGAACCTCCCATGTGGGAAGGAGATGCTCAACCATTTGAGCTACATCTACTCCCCCCTAATTATCTTTAATACTCTTTTGACACACCATTTGCTGTGGGGCATTGTGATTTATCTCAATATGTGCAAAGAGGCTTCTTCTCCGTTATGGATTGAATTGTGCCCCCCCCCAAAAAAAAACCCCACATATGTAACTACTAGTCCCTGGCCCTATGAATTATTTGCAAATAGACTCTTTGAAGATGTTATTAGTTAAGATGAGACAAAACTGGATTAAGGTGAGCCTTAATTCAATATGACTGGTGTCCTTATGAGGAGAGGAAATTTGAATACAGAGACAGAGACAGAGAACTTTTACCCTCCTCAGGGACCTTTCCTCACCCAGCATATCGCTTGGTACACAGCAAGTGCTAAGTTGGGCTGATACACAGTGATGAGCTTGGACCAGGGAGGCTATTTAAGCCACTGTCTTTGACCAGGGGCATGAATAGCAAAAAATTTACCCCTTGTCATCATTTTTGTTAAAGAAGATGGTAAATTAGTCTCAACAGGGTGAATTTCTGATTGGCAGTAAAGGAATTAATTGTAGGCAGAATTCTCGTTAATAGCATTTTCAGGTCAAAAAGGCCAGGAAGCATGCTATTGCAGAAATGTTATATTTTGGCAGATATGTGTGCTGTTTTATACAGTGTATTCAGGGAAGTCTTCACTGAGAAGGGGACACTTAATAGATAACTGAAGGAAGTGAGGAAGCCAGCTATTGGGTTATCTGGAAAAAGAGTTTCATTCAGAATGTGAAGCAAGGGTAAAGAAGGCGAGGTGGAAGCTTGCTTGGTGTGTGTAAGGAATAGAAAGAGGCCAGCATGTGCTGAAGAGAAAGAATAAACACAAGAAGATAAAATCAGAAAACTATCAAGGGTTTGTATTATGTAGGACGTGTAGGACTTTGGTTTTACTCTGCATGAGATCTGGAGCTGTTGAAATAGTTTGATCAAGGAAGAAATACCACAAATATCAGTAATTCATTACTTTTTATTGCTGAGTAGTATTCCACTGTGTGGATGTACCACAGTTCACTTGTCCTTTCACCTGCTAATGGACATTTGTGTTTTTTTTCCAGTTTTTGGTGATTGCCAGTAAAATAGCTCTAAACATCCACTTACAGGTTATGTATATCTTCCTTTCTCTTGAGGAAATAAATATCTTTGGGTGAGATTGATGGATTGTACAGTAATGCATGTTTAACTTTATATGAAACTGCCAAAGTATTTTCTAAAGTGACTGAACCATTTTGCATTTCCACCAGCATTACATGAAAGTATCAGTTGCCCTGTAACTACACCAGCATTTAAATAGCAGGTGGTGGGATGTCATTGTAGTTTTAATATAAATCTTCCTAGTAAATAATGATTTTGAGCATCTTTTCATTTGCTTTTTTGCCAATTAATTTCTTTTTTGATGAAGTATCTGTTTTGCTCATTTTTAATGATTTGCTTTCTTACTGTTGTTTTTATTTCAAGACTATCAACTTTATTTTCCTTTTTAGAGGAGTTGTGGTTTTACAGAACAATCATGCATAAAATATAGGATTTCTATATATAGCCTTATTATTAACACTTGCATTGGTATGGGACATTTGTTATAATTGATGAAATCACATTTTTATAATTGTACTATTAACTACAATCCATGGTTTATTGTAGGGTTCACTGCTTGTGTACTGTAGTTCTTTGATTTTTTAAAAAAGTTGTTACCATATATGCAATCTAACATTTCCCCTTTTAATCACATTCAGATATATATTTCAATGCTGTTAATTATGTTCACAATGTTGTGCAAACATCACCACCATCCATTACCAAAACATTTCCGTCATTCCAAATAAGAACCCTGTACATTTTAAGACTTAACTTCCCATTCCATACCCCTACCTTGTCCCCTGGTAACCTACATTCTAGATTCTGACTCTATGAGTTTGATTATTCTAATTATTTTAAATCAGTGAGATCATACAATGTTTGTCCTTTTGTATCTGGCTTAGTCACTCAGCATGATGTCTTCAAGGTTCATCCATGTTGTCACACATATCAGGACTTCATTCCTTTAATGGCTGAATAATATTCAATTGTGTGTATATATCACATATTATTTATTCATTCATCAGTTGATGGATACTTAGATTGCTTCCATCTTTTGGTATTTGTGAATAATGCCACTATGAACGTTGATGCACATATATTTGTTTGAGTCCTTGCTTTCAGTTATTTTGGGTATATTCCTAGTAAAGGGATTGCCAGGTCATATGGTGGTTCTATACTTAGCTTTCTGAGGAAATGCCAAACTGTCTTCTACAGCAGCTATACCATTTTATATTGCTGCCAGCAATGAATTATTGAGTTTTGAGAGTTCTTTATATATCTTTATGAGATATTTGTTTTTGTAAATATTTTTTCCATCCTGTAGATTGTCTTATTTTCTTTTCAGTGTCTCTCAAAGAGTAGAAATATTTTATTTTGTTGGAGTCCATTTTATCCATTTTTAAATGTTATAATCCATGAGTTTTGAGCCTCAGAAATCTCTATGTTTGTTTGGAATGGTTAGTCCATATTCATTTAATGTGATTATTTATATATTTGGATTTTTTCTCTGTCATTTTAGTCATTTGTTTTCTCTATGCGCATGTCTCTTTTGACCATCCATTTATCCTTTACTGTTTTTTTTGTGTGTTAAAAAATATTTTCTTGTGTACCATTTTAATTCATCTGTTACTTTTGTAATTACGTTTTTTGAGTTATTCTCTTAAAGGTTGCTCTGAGGATTACAATATGAATCTTAACCTATCATACTCAATTTCAGTATATAATGACTCAATTGCAACACAACACAGCAATTTTACTCCAACATACCTCCATTTACTCCCTCCTTATTTGTGCTTTTATTTTCATAGAGATTACATCCATAGATGTAATAAACCTAAAAATATGGTCTTATAATTAAGGCTACATATAATTTTTCCTTTTTTTAAAAGAGGAAATATACATTTATTCAGATTAGATCATTTCTATTTATTTATCTTCAAGCTCACTGATTCTTTTTTCTACCTTCTTAAATCTTCTATTCAGTCTGTCTAGTGAATTTGTTATTTTGGCATAGTACTTTTCAGATCCAGAATTTCCATTTGGTTCCTTTAAAAATAATTTTTATTTCTTTACTGACATTCCCTATTTGTTGAGTTATTATATTTTCTTTTAATTCCTTAAACATGACTTCCTTTAATTATTCTTTGAATACTACTTTGATATCTTTGTCTGGACACACTCAGAAAGCAGTTTTATTGAGTGCTTTTTTTCTAAGTATGGGTTACAATTCCTATATTTTTGCATGTCTCATAATTTGTTGTTGAAAATGGAACATTTAGCAACTCGGATTCTGATTACTTTTCCTAAGTGCTGTTATTGTTGCTGTTTTTTTTTTTTTCTGTATAAGTGATTTTTACTTTAAGTAACTTGACTTATCTGTGGAATCTATCTCCCCCACAATATGTGGTTGCTGATGTATCTGCTCAGTTTATTTCAGTATTCTTATTTTTATAAAATTTTAGCTTTGCTTCCTAGGGATCTCCCTTGTTTCTGAAGAGTTTATTGATCTGCCAATGATTATAAGAGGTTATATTCAAAAATACCACTAGCTAGTAGAGCTTCTGCCCTCTGTCAATAGATCTGTGTGTAGGTTGAGTAGCACGTTCAAAGTTCAGGAAATTATCAAGCCTGCCACAGCTTTTATTTTCCTCTAGGCACTTTCTTGGTTTCTTCTGTGTGTGAACACAATCTATCAGTCAGTCAGATTATGCGGAAAATTTATCAAACACTTCTATGCCTATCCCAATTCAAGGACATCCCTGTTAAGTTTCTCACTAGTCCTCTGGACTGCCTGTGATCTCAGGCTAGCAGAGAGGTAGATTTTCTCTGCTTATTTGATTTTGAGCCTATACTTTTATTGATAATGCCTCCAAATAAAGGTAGCTCCCTCCACCAGAAAGCTGTTAGTTTCATAGCCAGCCCTCTGGTAGAACTACCTTGCCAGCTAAGCTGGGGGAGGTCATGGAAGCAGCGTCACATAAGAAATCCATATTCACTTACTATTCTTACCCAAAGTTCAGCCGGTTTTCATGAATAAACACTACTCAGTTTGTTTTTTGCCTTTGGTCAATTTCAAGAGCCCTTTATTGAAATTTTTGAGAATTTTTTTCAGTGTTACAGTTTCTGTTTGAGGAAGGATTTGCAGAGCTCTTTGCTCCACCATACCCAGAAGTCCTGCCTAAACTTATTTTCTTTTTCCTCGTCATATAAAATATTTTCCTGCAACTGTTATGATGATATATTTCTCCCTTTTTCTATTGTTATGATGAGTTATACTGATTAATTTCCAAATGTTAAACCAACATTGCATTCCAAGAATAAACCCAGTTTGGTCATGATATTGTCTGATAAATATAATTAGATTCAACTTACTAATATTTTGTTTAAGAATTTTACATCTATGTTTATGAGAGAGATTGAGCTATAAATGTAATATCTTCTAATGTCCTTCCCAGGCTTTAGTATCAAAATTATTCTGGCTTTATAAAACTGGCTGGTAATTGTTTCTTTATTTTTCTCTTTGTCTTATTTTGCCAGAGCTTCTGTGACAAATACCACACAATGAGTTGGCTCAAACAACAAGAATTTATTGGTTCACAGTTTTAGAGAACAGAAGCCTCAAATCCAGGTATCAGCAAGGCCATGCTGTCTCTCAGAGTCTGTAGTGTTCTGGTGGTGGCTTGCCACAATCCTTGGGCTTCCTTGACTTGTACCTCTGCCTGCCTCACTTGGTAATGTCCTTGGTCTCCTCCTCTGTCTTTTTATGACTTCTGGCTTCTCTTTGTGGTGAACCAGAGTATCTCAGCTGGGTTTGGAGGGAAGTAAGGGCATACAGTACTAAAAATCATAAAAATGTGAAAGGCTCATTTGTTTGTTTTTGGTCTTAGTGAAATTGGATAATTGATGGGAATCAGAGCACTAAAGTAAATAAGATGGAGAGATAGGACTTACTGGTTTGGGCAAAGTAGAGTAGTATACTTAAAATTAAGAATATATGATTTGTACAGTTATTGATAATAACAAAGTTTAGGAGGAGCATGTGTGTGTGCCTGAAGTCAGGTGGTAAACAAGATTATTGGAAAAAAGAAGTTCAAGAAATTGAGTGGAAAGTAAACTGAGGGAATCATCTAAGTGAATATTGTCATAAAAATTATGATAAAAAGTAGGTTGATAAGGGAGGTAATGATCCAGTAGCTAAAGTCTTCTGTGAATTAGGGAGAATAATTCAGAGGTCTTTAAGTATCTGCAACTAGAATATTTATGAGAAAATACATTTTTAAGAGGTGAGAATAGAAGGGCAGAATGGTGTATTGGAAGATCCTGTAATCGAAGACAAACAATAACAATGTAAAATAAAGCAATGCTCTCTCTTTAATTCCCTGTTAAGGACATCAAAGACTTTTCCAGAACCTCTCACTCTCATCTGGCCTTCAGAATAGCAACATGCACTACCCTCTATCTTTACAGATAAGAAAACCTGTCAATGTGTTTTTATTCATTATTTCAAAAAGAATATTTGCTCCAGTTTTAATTAGAATAAATGAATGGCATTTCTTTTAAATATTTTTTCAGACTTTAAGTTAGTGAAGAACATCTTAGGCTGTCAGTATCCACTAATTTCTTTTTTAAACTGAGAGCTATATATTGAAAGATTTAATTTTTGGTGCTGTTCCTTTACATCCCTTCACAATAATTAGAATCCTGGGTATTTTTTTACACTTGCATCAGGGAGTTTTATGCTATTACCTTTGATCTATTATAAAATTCACTACTTATCATTCAATTTTGTCCCATGCTGGGCTTTTTCTATGCAGACCTAAGGCTTGTGAGGTAGAGTTTCCCTTCAAATGGCAAAAAGGCATAAGGAAAACATGTGTTGTGGCTTTAATTTTTTCCCTCTGCTTTGAAAGCAAGATTCTCTCAGGATCATCCACAAGTCACAGAAGGCTATGGGGTTTGGGAGTTTACCTTAAGGGGATTATGTTTGTTGATAGATTTGTACAAACACCTGATTCCTTTGGCAGCCTGTTCTCCATTGGTCCTACTGCAGAGGAAATGGCGGAAACAAGGCAGTGGGATGTGGGGGAAGGTATACGACGAGATCCTTTATTGACCTTCATAATAGGTTAAGGAAGAAAAGGCCCTTTGGTAAGGTGGTACTGGGTGGTGAAGTCAGGCTGTGTTCTGTCACCTATAGATTGGATGGCCTTGGGCTAGTCCTTTAACTTGTTAGAGCTTCAGTTTTCTGTAAAACAGAGATAACAAGGCCCACTGTGATTACTCCAGAGGAGTACAACCATATTTGAGTGCTAAAAGTACAAGGTGTTAATGTTAATAGGGTGATTTCTAATTCCTGTTCAGAGTCTGATGCCCTTTCTAAGGGTGCCCAGGCTGACATTCTCCACTCATATGTATCTGTGCTAGAACAGGGTTAGCAGGTGGCAGTAATGCCAGCTCTGGCATTCTCACCCTACCCAAACAGTCGCCTGACACAGGGTTTGGCATAGAACTAACATTCAGCACATGAATGAGTGATTACATTATGGACTGGACTGAATGCATTAATTAATATCTCTTCTCCCTATATTAACCTCTAATGCCATTTAGTGTCTAGGCCACATTTTCCTGACCAATACCAGCTCTGGAGCTGGGTGGCGGGTAGCTTTGCCAGTGGATGGCCTTGAGCACAACAGTGTTAGAAAATAACCTGTCAATTTGAGGCTCCATTTCTGAAATATCCTTGTGGCATTAGTTCTTGTGGCATTTGCCCTAATACTCTGTGGTTATCTTGAAACTTAGTACTTAGCTTATGAAACCTTCTGAGTATCACTTGAATGGGTTCCTGGAAAAACATCATTCTGCCCTGGATGGAAGTCCAGCCATTTGTGGGGAGTGGAGGGGTTGGGAGTTCACATGTTTTGCATTTTTCTTCCACTTTCCCTCCTTTTATTCCTATCTTCCCTCTCCTAAGAATTGGCTTTTCTTCTCTTCTCTTTCCCAGAACACAACCCCAAATCTTCCTCACAAGCTCTGCTGGGTAGGAATTATCTCTGCTGATCGGGCAGGTCAGGAATGATTTGTGTACTCTGCTCCCTTGCAAATTTACCCTCTCTGAAGCTTAAACAACTGGCTCTTCAAAAAGAGCCAGGACTAGTCCTTCGGAAGCTTGTGCTCATAAGAGTGTGTGTTCTTGACTGAATGAATTGACTGGTGCAGGAAGAATGAGAAGACCAAAGATTCACCCAAATTACTGCTGGCTTATCCATGGGAGTGAAGCACTCTTTTTTTTTCCCCAGTGAAAGCTTGTCCCCTGTATCCCATACATATGCACTTCATTGAGCTAAAGCTGTAGAACAGTGCAGTCTTGATTTATGAGGCCTGCGTTTCTTCCCTGATCCCGGTTGGCATGGTGCTGGATGTTTTGCTTTTATGTGTCCACATCAGGGGCAACTGGCCACCAGCTGTTGGAAATGGGTTTAAGAAAATAATAAAAATAAAAGTACCCATGGACTCTCCTGTCATTCTTGGTTTCTGGTACCTGCATTGGAATAAATAAGGGCATCTTGAAATGAGATTTCTCTATGACATATAGATTTATATTGTGCTGGAATGATTGCTAGGTACCAAGGGGTTTCACCTGAGGTCTAAGTTAATAATCGAGGCTGTTAGAATAATAACTCACATGGTTCCTGTGCCCTTTATCCCTGAAAGGTCCTCAAATACTACATATGTAAAGTACTTCCAAGCCTGGAGCTCCTGCTAAATTCAGTTGTCTCTGGGTGGAAGTTAACACCTGGGAGAGACTGGTCTCAGGTACTTGGCACCATACCAAGCTCCCCACCCAGGTGAGGGATTCTTTTGGGGGCAGGAGCCACTGGAAGAAAGGTTGTCTTTGGGGAGCATCACCCTCACATACATGAGCAGTGTTGTAGAAGGGGAAAAGGGAAAGAACTATCTTGAGTGACCATGATTCTCTGACTGCTCTGAGTCATGGATCCTTCCCAAGTATTTTTGTGTGCCGTGTATCCACATCACTTGCCTCAGGGTATTTATTTACTTATTTGTTTAAGAGTTATTCATTGTATAGTTTCAAGAAAGATTTGAGATGACTTACAACACTAGAAAAGTGAAATAAGACAGTCAACATTTAATTGGAAGGTGAAAATCATGTCCACCAAGGAGAAAATAAACATTTCAAAACCTTAAGCCAGCATTTGTCAAACTAAGTTACTCAGTCAATTAGTTTGGCTAGGTGTAAATAGGTATTTCTTGAAAAGGTATCTGTGTAATCAAACAAGTTAAGCAACTCTGAGTGGAGAAAAGCTAAACATATTTTTTTGCTGCAAATTTAATTTGCTAAAGACTAAGTACTATAAACTTTCAAGAGAGTGATTCCACTACTTACTTTTCTCATGGTGTTCTGCAGAACACATTTTGAGAAAAATGGACCCATGTCAAAATGATTTCTGAAATGGAGCAGCAATTTAAATTTCAAGCTCCTTGGGAATCAAGGTAAAAAAGACATTTATGGTGAAGGAAAATATTCTAACTCTTCAGATGAGAATGACACTCATGCTTGGGACTAAATTTTGAAAAGGAGTTTGTTACATTAATCCTCATTCAAAGACTATTAAACAATGTGCTGGGTCTTGCCATGAGCAGTGGCTTTGCAAAAAAGGCAGACTTGTTCTTGTTAAGGGCATTTCTATTTCTGACCCATAATACAATATGGAAAACACTGGGGAGGGCATCAAGAATACAAGTTACTAGAAGGTAGGATTGCCAGATAAAATACAGGTCACAAACTCTTGCATAGGACGTACTTACACTACAAAATAATTTGTTATTTTGTTGAAATTCAAATTTAATTGGGTGTCCTGTATTTTTTCATTTGCCAAATCTGTCTATCCTACTTGAGGTCAATATCTGAGTCATATGTTTGCATCATCCAGGAGCCACTACTGTGTAATGATCACCATGCATGGCATTGCTGTAGCCCTCTTTAAATTGACCCACTATGATTAAATAGTCCACAAGTTGTCATATCTGTCTTCACCTGCCCCACCACCAAATCTCAGGAGTTCTAGCTCCTATCTATGCATTTCTCTGGGAAACAGGTTTGCTGACCCTTTGGAATATTCTCAAGTTGGCACTCAGCCCTACAGTTCCCCGGAGTCAATGATCAGCCTCGAGAAGGAACATTTATTTGGTTATCCCAGGCCAGCTTACCTCCTAAGCAAGCCCTCTAGTATTTATCACACCGTCTCTGCACTTGTAGTATATTATTAGCCTTTTATGCCTTCTCTGTCACCTGTTGAAATGAGAACGCAAGGTCTCTGGGCCTCTGCAGCCCTTTCCCTTACATTAGCTTAAGTCACACCAGATGTGGGCCTTTACTGCTTAGGAAGACTAATTGATTTCACCAGTTACAATACTTCTATTGTATTCTTTTAAAAACACAAATAAACACTGTGGTGGGTTTTATCGTCCTTCTCTCCTCTTGCCATGAGAGCCAAAGGTTATTCAATTAAAGGCATCCAGAAAGGGTGAGGAAAAATCTATGGATAGAGTATGTCTACTGGCAAAAAGGATGGAAGGAAGGAAGGAAGGAAGGGAGGGAGGGAAGAAAAAGAAAGGAAGGAAGGGAAGGAGGCAGGAAGAAAAGGAAGGAAGGAAGGAAGGAAGAAAGGAAGGAAGGAAGGGAAGGAGGAAGAAAGAGGAAGGGGAGGATACAGTTTTGTAGGGAAGAGGGAAAGAAGCCTCTCGGGACCAGCCATAACTCTGATGGATGGCTGGTGTGTGTAAGATGTTATTTGTTATGTGAGTGTAGGGAGATGGCAGCTGAACTGAGCAATACACCTGCTGGGCTCCAAGAAGCCAAAACAGCTGCACGCATTGATTTAGAAGCTTGCTACTTGGGGCTCCAGGAACGAATCAAGCAACAGCTCGTAAAGAAAGAGGGTTTTATGATTCACCCCCCCTTCTTTGTAAGCAAATGGTCACATCATATGTTTTCCTAACGCAGTCATAACTCAAAATTAAATCCCAGCCCAAGGTGTCAGCCTGGTGCCATGTCAGGATTTTAATGGCTTGTTTTAGAAGTCACCATGGAGATGGTGGAGAAAAGATGGGGAGAAGGTTTTGGGAGGTGGGAATAGGATATAAGGTGCTCTTTGCTTCAGTGTGGCTTTGGTACTTGAGAGTAATTAGCTGTAGTGCTTTTTCTTTTTCTTTTTTTTTTTTTTAAAGACATGAGCTAACAGTGTTCAGTTGATGAATTTTTGCTAATAACAAGCTCTTATTCATATTGTTAAAATGCATAGCAATACCCACAGAAGGGCCTATGTGTCCAGTTCCTTCCCACTAGGGAGCTACTCCTATCAAACGAGGTTAGGGTGGGCTGTGGAGCATGTGCTGGCCAGGTAGGGCTCTTAGGAGCAGTCCACCCTCTCTCACTCCCCAAAACTGGTTGTTGATTATAAAATGGAATAGAATGCAAATATTTTGGGTAAATGTTCAAAGGAAGTATTTGGTCATGAAGAAAAGAGGAGCATCCAGACGACCTATCAGACTTCCCCAAAGCTACAGTCCCACTCTACATGGCCAAGGTGCTCTTGGCGTCAGTGGGTGTCAGACAAACCTCCAGGCAATTCTCACCCCAATGGTGACCACAATCTGTAGGAGATCATGTCATTTTTCTTCTTTAGACTGCTCATATGATTAGTTCTTCTGTAGGATTTGAATGTCATGGATTTTACTCATTTATTAAGTAGTTACTGCGTACGAGGTATCTTGAATAAATAAATGAACAAATGAAAGAGTGAATAAATGAATGGAAAACAAGGATTTATGCCTCACTGCTAATAGTTCTATAACAGCATAATCACAGCAAGGGAAAGTAAAATAATGCCTTTTCAAAGCCCAAGTCTCCAAGTCTCTGCATAATCCCCAAGGTCGAGACATTAGTGCATAGGCTCTCACGCTGATATTTTTGCTTGCAGAGAAGTCATCCATCAACCTGCTCTCTACCATTACTCTGAAGACGACACATCAGTAGTCTTCAACCCGACCTCTCCTGAATTCTCGTTATGTATCTCCAGCTATCTCTAGTACATTTCATTTATATTTCATATTTACCTTTTGAACTAATTATGCCCCATTTCCATACCTAAGTCATTTTATTTCCTTGTTTTCTGTATTCTTTAAAAAAATTAGGGCACTGTATTAGTCTTCTTGCTAATTAAAGTTCAAAATGTCAGACACAATTTTGGTTTCCCTCCCTAAGTCCCCATGTTCAAATAGATACCATACATTTTCCCTCCTTATTTCACAATACCTCTCACATCCGTCATGTCCTACTCATCTCTGTTGCCACTGCCTACTTCAGGCGCTTATTACCTTAGTAGTTAGTGGCAGCCGCTGCTTCCCACCCCATCTCTCTTCCTTTAGCCTACAAGTCCCCATTCCATCCAGCACTTGCAGCACATCTAGCACTCTGCTACTGCTGCCAGGGTAAATTTCCCCAATTACGACGTGTTTCTAAAACTCCAATCACTCTTCCATTTTCCATAGTATAAAATCTAAGCATTGTCATATGGAATTTAAGGAACAACCTTGCATTTACAGTTCCACTCTTAGAGAGACATAAATATTCTGTCATCAAAATTACTATTAAATTACAATGAATACATTTATCAAATGGGTATATCTAGCATTTTATTGAGCATTTTACATGCGTTTTTTTCCTTTCTATTCTTACAGCATTCCTATGAGGTAAGTACTATTATTGTCTCGTTTTAAATGACAGAGGCGTGATGAAGCTACATAATCAGTGGCAGAGCTGGAATTTACTAGGCAGCCTGAACTTTGAGCCCACAGATTCTTAGAAAGTATTCCGCCACCTCTCTGCATCAGCTTGCTCTGCCTCCTGAAGACATCGTATGCTCTACCATTTACTGCCTTTGCTTGCTTATTTCACTTTTCCAGATTGGCTCTTGTTGCCCCCTCTCCATAACATAATCTCAAGCAGTTTTGAAGTTCTACTCAAATGTCTACTCTTCCACTAAAGACATGTGCCCTAAAAGAATTCTCTTTCTCCAGAATTTCTGTAGTGTCCACTCTCTCCACACTCATTGCCATTTACATCTGATCAGAGATCCACATGTCTTACTCCTCTCTGGATTCCCCTGATCACCTGGCATAGTGACGTGTACCAGTGCTTACTCAATAAATAGCTAATTGGCAGAATGAAGAGCTCTGGAATGAACCTCACCCTCTATCCCCTCTCTTGGAACTAAAACTTGCCTTTGTACCACAATTAGTTTTCCATCTTTCAACCTCCTTTGGGCTGTGGTTCAACTCCCTTGACGCTGTCTGGACACTCTTTTTTTCCTCCAAACTCCTAGGAAGTGTTGAGCAGCACAGATGGACAGAAAGGCATTGGATTCAATAGGGAGGAGATGACATCAGAGTTTGGAGCCAATCCATTAGGACATTTGATAGCATCTACCTTCCTTTGGTAGTCTTGTAAGATGGCAGACTATCTCCTGCCTACCCCTGCCCCCTCCCCACCGTGAGTCTTGAGTCCCCCACTCAAAGCTTTCCCTAGAATAGCCCTCTTGGATTATGCTCCACATCCCAAGCTTAGCTTCAGCCCTTCCCCAAGTCAAATTCCTTTAGCTTGTTCCATATTCCCTTGGGAGCCTTCTTGGCCACTGCCCTCTGGGAAAACAATCAAATAATGAATACTTTGATTTTAATGCCTGACAAGGTGCTACTTCTTCTAAGAATGCCAAGAAAAATTTTAAAGCGGGTTTAACAGTCTTTTGGCCTAAAGGAATGAATTTCTAATTGTGTGACATTTCAGGCTCCATGGGTGGAGGAAAATTGGGGAGTTATGTGGGTAACAGGCAAGACATCCTGGCACCTTGAATCATAACCCCAAAGCCACATGAAAGACTAGCCCCAAGAATGAACAGTGAGCCTTGCCCTTGGAAGCAAATATGTTATACAATACGAGAGTGGTCAGAATCAAAAGGGTTAGTATGGGAAGAAGCACCTCATCAACTATTAAGTGATTCCTTTGCAGAAGAATAACTGCTTTTGGCAATAGTTCATAATGAGAATTCTAGTTTTTGAAATAGGTTGCCTGGAATGTGAATCATATGGGTGATGGGTAGGAGAAGATTGTATCACAGGGAAACCAAGGAGGAATGCAAATAGGGGAGGACATGAAAGTTTGTCAAATCCTTCAACTGAAAGTATCTAAATGATCTGCCATCACCTATTGAGATGATGATGTTCCTGGGAGTGATGACAATTAAACTACCATCAAACAACCATAACATTTCATGAGCATGTTGATCAAAGATTAGAATAATAAATTAGATTACTGAGAGACTAGGTATGGGATGGGTAAATTTTGTTAGGGATGGGAGGAAAATGAATAGTAGTTTTACTCTGCATGGGGTGTCACCAGGGGAGGCCTGCTTCTAGAAGGGTACAAAATATAGTGTGCAGCAAACAGGATGGCAAAGAACCTGGAGAGCCTGGGAGAGCAAAAACATGGGAGATGGCTGTAGAAACAACATGGTGACAGACTCTAAAGACACATGTCTTCTAGTTTACTCTCTACCTTTGTTGCATGAATCAGTCTGAGCATTAAAGCATCAAGATAACTTAAGCAGATGGCATATGTGTTTCCTAAGCCACATAACGCTTTGTTCTGAATACTGCATTCTGGTATCTTAATTCCGTCTGTGAGCTCAGCTAAATATTTCTATAATTAGTTGTGTGATAAAGTGATATAGTAGGTCTTTCTGCTTTTTTTGGTTTCTTCAGTTATGAAATATGAATATCATCATAGAAATCTTATAAGTAATTGATACAATGGATTTGACAGCATTTTGCACATAGAAAATACTAAATGCTACATAAGAGAGCTACATTTCTAAGATTATGCTACTAAGTGAAGATTGAATTTTCCCACAGGATACTCCTGAAATTAATCTGCTATATGTATGAAATTATTAAGCTGTGTGCTTATGCAGGGGATATGAGGCTGCCAGATGAAATGAACTGATGAGCTGTTATTATTTCTATGACTCCTTCCAATCATAAGCATCTTATTATTCCACATTTTAAATGGCCTAAATCCCACAGGGAATATTTTCAAAACATTCCACCATCTACCCTAAAAGCATTTCCTCCCTGTAGAAATAAAATGAAGTATGTAGTTTTCAAGGCTCAGCACAAGGATTTTCAGTTTACTCATTCATCCATCCAGGAAACATTTTTGAATGCCTATTATATGTCAGGGATAGAGCTATGTACTGATGATAAAATTTGCTAAAGAATTGCTTTATCCCATGTAGTCCTACCTACAAATATTTATCATTTGGCTTTCTTGGTTTGTCTAAGCTTTGTATGTGATCATTGTGCAACTCCAACAGTTTACAAATTCCTGGAGATTTTATTCTGCCATT
>JAQZBX010012847.1:19067-40754 GCA_029593785.1 Cabassous unicinctus
TTTTTTTTTTTTTTTTTTTTTTGGTCTCAACATTGTTTGTGAGATCCTTCTATGTTGATATGTGGCTGGTAGCTCAATTATTTTCACTGCTATTTACTATTCTACAATTCATTTACAGATTCTTTTGTGACTAGATATGTGGATGACTGACACTGGGTATGCTTACTATCAAGAATAATGCTGCTAGGAACATTCTGGTCCAATGTCCTATTTCAATACAGATGCATTTCAAGGATGTGCACCTGATAGTAGAAGAGCTGTGTGTAGAGTATACACTCTTTTAACTTTGCTGGATAATGTTAAATCGTTACCCAAAGAGTTTGTACCAAACTACACTGTCACCAACAGTGCACGGGTTGTTATTCCAGTCTTGCAAGAAAAATCAGTGCCAACGTAATTTTGACAATCTGGTGAGTATAACTGGCATATCAGTGCGACTTTAATGTATATTTCCTTAATTAGTAAAGAGATATCTTCTCATATATATTTACCATTGTGTTATTTGTGTTTCCTCTCCTGTGAAATGATTGTCCGTGATATTTGACCATTTTTGAGTTGTCTTTATCTTACGGTTTCATAAGGTATGTGTGTGTGTGTGTGTGTGTGTGTGTGTGTGTAATATCTGTGGCTTGGCTTTTTATTTTTCTGTTTTTAATTTTGATGAACCAAAGTCCTTAATTTTGATGTTGCCAAATTCATCAGTCTCTTTCCCCACTGATTTGCATTGTGTTCTTTTATCTTTTAAAAAATCTTCCTCCATCTCCAGGTCATGTAAATCTTCTTCTATGACTTGTAAAACTTAGAAAATTTTTTTTTCACATATCAGTTCTTAATCTATCTGGAATTGATTTTCATATACAGTTGGAGGTAGAGATCCAATTCAATTTTTTTCTTTATGGAAAACCAAGTGTTTCAACACCGCTTATTTGCAATTCCAGTTCTTTTGTAATTTAAATATCACTACCTGGATGGTTCTTTTTCTAGACTCTCCATTTTGCTATATTGATTCATTTGCATATTTCTGAAACAATAGGGTGCTATCTTAATTACTTTGTCTTTCTTCTTCAGGAGCATCTTGATTTTTTTTTCATTTCCCCCCCTTTCTACATATCTATTTTCTAAATTATTTTTGTATAAGTAAGACATTCATGAGGCTCAAAAATTTAAAATTTTAAAATGAGAAACTCTAAAGGAGTACACTATGAAAATTCATCCTCCATCTCCATTTCACAGCCACACAGTTCCCTTTCCTATAAGCAGCTTTTACTGGTTTCTTGGATACACACACACACACACACACACACACACACACACACACACACAAGCATATATGTGTATGGAGCTCCCCTGGTCCACTTTTGTCATTATGGGTACTGTACTGAGATATCCCACACTTTGCTTTTATTTCTAATAATACGTTTTATAAGGTTTTCTTATTAGTATATAAAGGGCTTTCTTTTCCTTTTCTGTGGCTGAAAAGTATTCCATTTTATGACCCTACCATAATTTATTTTATCAGTTTCCTAGTGATGGAGTTTTTATGTTGTTTCCAATATTTTGCAATTAGAAAAATTCCAAAATTAATAACTTTTAACATACATTTCACAAACATGGAAATATGTCTCTATAAGATGAATCTCAAGAAGTAAATTTCAGTGTGCATTTTTAGTATTGATGGGTATTGTCATCAATTTATGTTCTTAAGAGCAATGTAAGGAAGTGCTTTCTTTTCTACACACTTGCCAGCATGGTGTGTTATGAAACCCTTTGCCCTTTTCCCAACTACTATGTGAATAATAGTTTAGCTGTGGATTTTTAAATTTCGTTTTTCTTACCATAGGTTAAAATGCATATATTTTTATATGGTTAAGCCCTATTTGTATTTCCTTTTTTTGTGATTTATATCTTAAAATCCCTTTTTTCCATTTTTCTATTGGATTTGCTCAATTTTTATAATCATTTTACAGGAGTACTTTAAATATTAATAAAATTTAGTCCTTAGTCTGTGATAGGTGTGACAAATATTTCCCCCAGTTTATAGTCTATCTTTCACTCTTTTTTTCCTTTGATTTTCTGCCATGTGGGAAGTTTTAATTTCTGTTCTCCAGACTTACCAATCTTTTATTTTATGGTTTCTGAACTTCGTGCTTCTTATTCATGATCTTATTCATGCTCCCACTGTTAAAACAAACAAACAAAAACCAGCTCTAGTCTTACAGTCTGTCCCTTTCAATTCTTAAAACTGGGATGACAATTCCTAACAAATAATTAACCGGGCAGGCATCCTTTAACTTAGAGAAGTTGTCAATCACATCAGCGATGACAACTTAAGAGAAATCAGAATATCTGACATCTCATAATCTTTCACATTTATAATCAGGAAGTACAGGTTGATGTTATTGCACATGTCAAGTCCAGTCTGGTGCCCAGCTTCAGTAATTGATAACCTGGGTGTAAAAACTTTCACAGAGAATTGACGGCAGAAGCAGAATCAAGGAAGGTTGGAAAGTGAATAGGGGGATGATATAGAATGAATAAATGTGCATTATTTTCCCCCAAATTGGAGAGTGAAGGGGGAAGAGAGATAAGATCCATCTAATGAACTTTTATCACTTATCTTTTCTGTATATTTCAGCTGACATTTCCTTTTACTTAGTCATTCCCATCAGTATGGAAATATTCAGGCAATTTCTATTTAAAAAAAAGACTCCCTTATGCCACATCATTCTTGAGTTACCACCCTATTTGGAACAATTTCTGTAGATGATAGGGGCAAAAGATGGGCAGGAAAGTTCAAAAATTGAGGTTCCCAACACCAATCCTGACTTGACCCATAAGGCACGTAGCAAATTTCAGTCCACATTATGATGTTGAACATATTCACTTTTAAGGCTGTCCAACCCTAATGTGAGATCCTAGATCTGACAAATTTACTTCTGCCTTTTCTATGAGACTGTGATGATAAGTGCATGTGTCAACTTGGCTAGATTAAAGTGTCAAATTGCTTGGTCAAGCAAGCACTGGCCTGATTGTTTCTGTAAGGATATTTCATGGATTTAAATAATTAGTCAGCTGATAGCATCTACGGCTGATTGCATCTACAATCAACAAGGTCTTAAGATTGCCTTCAGCAATGAGAGGAGTTTCATCCAGTCTGCTGAAAATCTTAAAGATAGAATTGATTATTTCAGAAGTCAGAAAATGGAAGTTCTGTCTCTACTTTAGTCAGCCAGCTTCTTCTGGGGGAATATACCAAAACTTTCATTGGAGTTCCCAACTTGTAGCCTGCCCTGTGGAATTTGGACTTGCCAATCCTCATGGTTGCATGAGCCAATTCCTCTAATAAATCTCATGATATAGCCTGTTGGTTCTGTTTCCCTGGTGAACCTTGACTAACCCGGAGACCCTGTCTTTTTAATCAAGTTCTTGTCACTGGCCTCCTGGCTTGTTCCCAAGACTGAGTTGTTCTGTTTACTGAATTCTTATTCCAAAATCCCTGGACTAGTGACCTGTCTCACACCCTTGAATATTTGTTATCTTTTGATGGATAACAAACCGTACCACCCCTACAGTTAGTGGCTTAAAAAATAACCATTAATTTGGCTTATAGTTCTGTGTGTTGGCAATTTAGACTTGGCTTGGCTGAGTGGTTCTTCTGCTGGTCAGCTGCTGGTTAGCTAGATAATTCTACTATTGGTTGGCTGGCTGTCAGTTTGGGTGATGAGAGTGACACAAACATACATCTCTCATCATTCAATAGGTTAGCCTGGGCTTCTTCACAAGGTTGTGGTAGCAGAGCTTTCAAGAATAGCAAGAGAGAAGACATGTCCCAAGGATTAAGTTATTTTCAAGTATCTACGTGCAAGACATTAATTATCATCTCACTGGACAAGTCACATGGACAAATTTAGAATCAAGGCATAGAAAATAGATTTCACCTCTTGATGGGATGAGCTGCAAATTTTACATTGCAAATGGAGCATGAGTACAGAAATTAGAAGAATTTGTGGCCACTTTTTGTTATTTAGCATCAAACACGCTGCACTTCCTACCAAGATTGGAGCATGTCTTGTTCTTACCAGTCAGCCCCACTTTAACTGCCTGATCTTCAGGGTTTGGGGTCCTGTTACTTATCCACTGGCACATTTATAAGTTGCTGCCTCCAGACTCACTAGTTTTATACACACAGGACTTCCTATGTGGTGGTTTACAAATGGGATTTTGTCTTGTCCTGCAAGACAAAGGCACATGGAAAGAAAACAGACTCTCACTGGATGCTAAAGCAAGTGTCTTTATTCTCTTGCTGATTCCCTTTTATATGATTTCTTACATGATTTAGTAACCTATTGTTATGTTTCAAGCAGTCTTAGGATTAATCTTTGATCTTTTATGACTTTGTTATAATCATACCATAAATTGTTTGTTGGAAGATTGAGAATAACATATTTACAAAGAACAGGATATTCATGTGTGCACACAAGGCTGTTTTTCAGCCAATTTTCCTCAACAAGATTACGGGGCAAAAGACGTCATGCCAAGTGTCCTCAGGACAAGATGGTGACAGCTGTTTTTAGCCATCAATATTCAAGGTTTTCCATGAACTCCATCCAGCCCTCGAGAACCTGCTTAATATGCCACATCCCTATTTCTGTCTTTGCCACTCTGATACTATATTCTTTTATGTTATCTTAAATATCCTCCATGCCAATACATGGTGGGCACCTTGCCTTGCCTATCCAACCACAGTTTTCAGCAATGACAGCTGGGTACATACCCTCCCTTTCCTACCCTCGGCACTATTCCCAATCTATCTTGCCACCCCTCACCAATATATATTCTTTTCCCATTTCTCCCTGTGTTTATTTTCTGGTCTGTAAATCTGCTCCCCTTGTGGTCCAGCCAGGCTTGAGTAGCCAGTTATGCCTTACCAACTCATCCTAAAATGATGCAGAATATTTCATTGTCCAGACAATGCAGCAAACTCAGTCAGACCTTGCTTGTACGTTTATAACAGTTGAACTAGTAGCGCAATAGGGAAAAAAATGCCCAAGTGCATTGCATTGTCAGTCTGGAGCTTGATTTCAGTATAAGAAAAACGGATCTATTCTACCTTCATCACTTTTTTATCTCATGGTGTGTGTGTGTGTAAGGGGGTGTAAATGTATGTAAAGATGGGAGATGGCATAATAAATTCACCAAGAAAGTGAAATAAAAAACATGAAAGGGAATCCAAAGGAAAAAGTGTCTGCAGACAGATGCCTCACACCAGAGGCCTGTAAATTTGTGAGCATGTGTGTGAAGTTGTCCATTATACATAGATTCTCCTTACACTTGGGTTTTATCAGTCACTCAACATGTGTTTATTGGGCGCCTGCTATGACGCTCACATCAAGCTAGAGGTTATGAAGTTGACCCCAGGGGCAAGATTTGCACTGGATATAATTCTATCGCTGGCCTGGTTCAGCCTTTTTGAGTGTGATTCTAGCATGTGAAAAGGTGAAGGAGAGGAGCCAGGAGGCTCCCACATGCAACCTACACTGATTGAAACCATACCCTCTCCCATGAAAAACTCATTCTGATTTTACCGTCAGGAGATAAAACATCATTCTTCTCTCCTCTCACCATGTGGAGATGCTTTATGGATAAAACTGCTTTTACTGGAGAGAATTTTTCTGTAAGATGGAGCCTCCTCCTTGTTCTTCTCAAGCATCATGCCGCTTGGCTGACGAGAAGGAAAGGGGAGCCAGGTTTGATTGGAGGCTACTGAAAATGAGCTCCACATTAAAAATATGTAAGGAGGCAGGAGTATTAGGTAAAAACTAGGAGATCTTGTTTCTGGTTCTATTTCCATTGCTTATTTGATCAAACCTTTCAGAGCTTTAAGATTCTCAACTTGGAGGGCAGATGTAGCTCAAGTGGTTGAGTGCCTGCTTCCTATGAATGAGGTCCTGGGTTCAATTCCCAGTACATCCTGAAAACAAAACAAACAAACAAATGAAAAAAACATCTCTCATTGGGGCCAGATGTAGCTCAGTGGTTGTTTTCCATGTACGATGGCCTGAGTTCAATCCCTGGTACCTCCTAAAAAAATAAAAATAAAAAGATTTCCAACTTCAAAATAAGATTGAGTGACTTTTCATCCATCAGGAAGGCAAGTACAGAAATAAGATACTGAGTCTGATTTGCTTCTTTTCACCGAACTGGCACTTTCCATGGAAGCAGAGGGAAAGGGAAGTTATTTCACTCTCAAACTTTAGGGTTCTCACTCTCACCTGAATTGTTTATTGTGATTATTTTATTATTAAAATTAATAATAACATTTGGTAGTTTCTATATGACAAACACTGTATTAGGCAGTTTACATATACCATCTTATTTAATGCTCACAATTCAGCTAGTAGGTGGTGTGATTTGAAGCTGTATGTATCCCAGAAAAACATGTTCTTAAATCTAATCCATTCCTAGGGGTGTGAACTCATTGCATGTAGGACCTTTTGAAGAGGTTAATTCAGTTAAGGTGTGGTCAGCCCAATCAGGATGGGTCTTAATTCTATTACTGGAGCCCTTTACACACAGAATGAAATTCAGACAGAGAGAAAGCCACAGGAAGCAAGAGGCTGGGCATTGATGGGACTAGGAAGAGCAGGGAGAGACCAGGAGATGCCACCATGTGCCTTGCCACGTGACAGAGGAGCCAAGGATCTCTGGCATCCAGCCCAAAATGTCAGTCTTCAGGAAGAAAGCATCTCCTTGATGACACTTTGCTTTGGAGTTTCTTTTAGCCTCAAAACCATGAGAAAATAAATTCCCATTGTTTAAGCCAACCCATTTCATGGTATTTGTTTGAGCAGCCTTGGAAACTAAAACAGTGGAATACTATTATGGCTACTTTGCAGATGAATATGAGGTTACCAAGTTCTATCAAACTGGTGTTTGGTGTTCTATCAAACACCAAAGTGCATGGGCTATATTATAAGGTTGTCATCATAGAACTAAAAAGAAATAAGTATTTGAAAAGAGCCATTTGTAAGTCAGCTAGCCCAGCTTCCCTTGTAATCTCTTTCTGCAACAGCCCTGATAAATGTCTATTCAAATTTTGTTTGAACTTGCCTTGAGGCAAGGGCTGGTGAACTGGGAAATCCTTGGACCTAAAGTCAGAGGCTTGCATTCAAATCCCAGCACTGCTAAGCACTAATTGTGTAGTGACATTGGTTTAAGTTACTTAACATCATTAAGCTTTAGTTTCTTCATCTATAAACATGAGAGAGTACTCCAATCACTGACTGATGGAATGAGATGATACATTTGAATGCTCCTGGCAAAATCCCTAACATTTCATTCAATCGTTCAACAAGTTTCATTTGTCACTTTTTCCCTATGCCAATCACTCTGCTACACACAGTGAATATAGTAGTGAACAAAACAGACATAGTCCCTTCTGCCCTTGAAGCTTGCAGTTTAGTGAGAGAGAGAAATAACCAGGACTGGGACTAGGATGAGGCGAGTAAGGCGCTTGGTTCAGGGGCAAAGTTGGGGAGGGGGGCACTAAAAAAATCAATAATCAAGATAATAATTTGAAGGCAATATTTTAAAAAATCAAAATTAGTGCCAAAAATCCATGATGGAAAAATATCAAAATATTGGCTAAAGACAGCATCAGTAGTATTTATTGTTCATTTTTCCTTGGGCTCTAGTATGGCTCAGCATGTCTTGCAGATAATAAGTAAACATGCACACCTCCACAAACAAGCAAACAAAAAATGTATATGTAAGAAATTAGCCAGGAGACGCTTGAGAGGATGGGCCCAGGCATTTGCAAAGGCTGAGGTGAGAAAGCGCTTAGAGCATTCCAGATCTTGCAAGAAAGCAGGTGTTGTTGGACTATGATACCCAAGGGGAGAGAGTGATAAGAGGTGAACAGGAGTGAAGGGCAGGGCCAATCGGGTAGGGCCCACCAAGGGGCTCTGGGTTGTGGGAAAACCATGGAAAGATTTGAAGTGGAGAAATGTTTTTATAAAATATTATTCTGGCTGATGAATAAAGAAGAGCTTGGTGGTGGGCATTGGGGTGGGGTGGGGTGTGGTGGGCAGAGGAAGAGTTGAGGCAGCAGCACCAGCTAAGAGGCTACTGCTACAGTCCAGGCCAGGGAGGAATATCTTGGCCTTTTCTGATGTTATGGTTATTTACCTATAGTGCTAAGGATTAGGAATACAATGGGCTTTGTCATTGCCTGACTATGTAACCTGGAGCAGGTTATTTTGTCTCTCTGACTTTTCTGCATAGGGTTGTTGTAAGGATTAATTTAGATAGTGAATATAAAAGTCTTTGAATAGTACATGGGAAATAGTAAGTGCTAAAAAATATTGGCTTAATAACGATTTCATATTTATCTTTACATTCCTTTCAGTGCCTAATGCAACACCTGGCCTCTGGTAGGTGCTCGGTAAATATCTGTTGAATTAAAATGTTGATACCAAAGTGTCACCAACAGATTATGTGTGCTGAGTTGCTTTTTTTCCATTAGGGGAGATAAAATCCTGTCAATGATATTTTCTAAGTACTTCTCAGTCATCCCTTGCTCTCTATCCACCCTAATTCTGGCTTTCATTTGATCTTGCATAAACTTTTGCAATAGAATATAACTCATCTTCCTGCCTCCAGTCCTCTTTCACTCCAGTCTATCCTACATATTGCTACAAGCCTTGTTTTTCTAACCACGAGCCAGTTCATGTAACTTCCCTTCTCAAAACCCTTCAGGGGATTTCCTAGTTGCTGTAGAATTAAGTCCAAACTCTTTAGCATGGAGCTCGATAAACCTTCCATAATTAAAGCCAAACTTTTCATTTTACATGTGTTTGGGCAAGCCACTTAACCTCTCAGTTTCTTCACTGGGATAATACCCACCAAACACAAGGTTTTTCTATAAGGATTAGAAAATGACAATAATAACACCAGCTAACACTTGATGAGTATTCTCCATGAATGAGAAATTACTCTAAGTGCTGTCTATGTGTCAATTCATTTTATTTACAAAACATTTCTATGAAGTAAATCCTATTATTTTCCCTTTTCTATAGATAAGAGAACTGAGACACAGAGAGGTTAAGTAATCTGTTCAAGATCAAACAGTTAATAAATGGTAGGACTGGCGTTTAAACTTAGGCAGCCTGGCTTTAGAATCTAAGCTTTTTATAACAAATGAGCTCCTGACATCTGATAAGTTCTAAATGAATATTGTGATAAATGTTAAGAGCCTCTTTCTACCTTTCTCATGACTAGGAGAAGAGACCATGTTTTACTCACCACTATAGCTTTGCCTACAGAGTTTGACTCCATGCTTTACATATATACAATGGAATGCTAAAGCTGGCAGATACTGGCTAATAAAAGCCAATTGTGCACCTTTCTTCCCAATCTCACATTCAGTGATGTCACACCAGGAACTTGAATTTGCTTATGGGGCAATATTTACATAATATTGCTATATCAGGGCTTTTAGTTTCAGAAAGCTAGTTATTAAACATTTGCCAGCACATCATGGTACATAGAAGACCCTGAATAAATGCTGTGAGTGAGTAAAGAGATGACGTCTACTATACTCAACATTTTGGTCCCCTGTGACCCACAAACTATTTTTAAGGAGCAGGCCACAGTTGAAGCATAGTCTTTAACCCAAAGAAGAACCAATCCTTGGTGAATGTAAACATAACTTTGACCTCTTGCTCAAAGTCTAGACAACTGGAAAAACCAGCCACAATCCAGTTTTGAGCTTTGTAGAGATAAAACATTCTCACTAAAGTGGAGATTTTACACGTGGAACTTTTACATCTTTCATAATAAAATATGATGAACATTTGGATTTCTCATGTTATTTTCCTAAGGGATGATATTGCAACTGAGGTTTATTCATACTGGGAAAATATAGAAACCATGTTTTGTCATCTTTTTATTTGCAGAGGCTCATGACCCTGCATCAAGAAATTCCTCAAAGAATGATTGCCAAGTGAACGGGTTTGACATATTTTAGACTGCATGCACTCATGGGGAGCTAAACTTCCATACACTCATCCCCAGGTGATCTGGAGCTGCTGTTGAGCAAGAACAGGATTTTTTTTCTTTTGCTACAAACACCTCAGAGCAACTATAGAGGTACTGCCTTTGTGCAATGGAGGCATAAAGGAAAAGTTGGAGAAGAAGCAAATATTTTAGAAGCATTTGTGTCTTCACTATTTGGAATAGATTTGTTCTAGGTTATTTAGCTAAAAAAAAATAGGCTGGCAGAGGGGGGAGTGAAGTCTGCAACTTACCTCTACTTCTCTATTATTCAGGCTTGGACTTCTCTCAGAGTTTCTTAATGGAAGATACCTTCCGGAGTACTACATGAAAACCCTTTTTTTGCCAGAAGGATTTGTGAGCCTTTGGGAAGATTTAGAGGCACTTTCTCACACTGTCCTCCCCAGGGCTTGGTTACACCAGAAACAATCTGAGACATTCTGCTTTTCTTTTTGCTTACAAATATGAGGCGATCACCCAACACAGGAGTCTGCTTCTTGCATCTGTAACCAGGAGTGGCATGGGAATAATGTAAGTATAGAAACACTCACTTAGTAAGGTCAAAAGGCCTTCTGACTCCAGGCTCCTGCCTTGAGAGCCTGGGGTGGCAGAGAGATTTACCAGGGAGACTCAGTGGTTTCAGCCTGCAGATGAGAGGGACAGTCTGACTTCACATTCTAAGAGCCCATTCAACATGACCCTGGCCTCTTAGTCCGTAGCACAGTCCAGAGTTATCTTCACACATAAGCCATTGACTTGTATGATGCTGCATGAGTTGCTTCACTTCTCCAGGGTATCAAGCAGATGTCACATGTCCATAAAGGCAAACCTTGGAAAAACAGGAAGAATAAAGGCTTATTCATTCTTTTATTCAGGTGCATTTATTGCACAATTGCTCTGTTCCAAACCATGCCAATAGATTAGTGATACAGAGGTGAATATGGTATCTGCATGATCAATAGTCCAGATTAGTAAAAGAAGCAAATGCTTAAGTCACAATTCATACTCTGAGCAAATTATTTTGCCCTTCTGATTTTTGGTGTCCTCATCTGTAAATTGGAGAAAATAGTAACTACTGCATAGGGTTGTTACAAACATTAATTTAGATAAAGTTTGAGGCACATCATTTTTTAAGCTTTATTTTAAAAGAAGTTTTAGATTACAGAAAAGCATCGAAAATATAGGAGATTCCCTTATACCCCCTCCCCCTCTCACATTTTCCCCTATTAATAACATTTTACATTAGTGTGGTACATTTGTTACAATTGATGAACAAATATTGAAGCGTTGCCACTAACCATGGCTTATAGTTTATATTATGGTTTATACTTTGCACTGTAAAATTTTATAGGTTTTGACACAATATGTAATGGCCTGTATCCATCATTGCAATATCATGCAGAACAATTCCAATGCCCACAAAATACCCTATGTTCTAGCTATTCTTCTCTCCCCCTCCCCTCAGAACCTCTGGTAACCACTATGTTTACTATGTTTATATCAAGGGTAGAAGTTCTTCCATTACTACAATAATAATAAGTCTACTTTGGTCCATGGTTGCATTCTCCCCTTATATTCATTTCTCAACCTTGAGGATTTGGGGATGGTGATTTCTGCTCTGCTTCAGATTGAGAGGGGGCTTAGATCTTATGGGGCAGATGGAAGGAACAGTTTTGCTTGCAGCTGTATATACTCTTTGCTTTTGGGGATGGGGTTTGTCCATCATCATCATTTTATTCATTGTTCGGGGCAAGTCCAATTCATTGTAGGTGAAGTAGAGGGTATGTGTTGGCAGCAACTCTCCTGAGATTCAGGGCTCAACCAGCATATGAACAGACCAAAGATTTAAGTCTCTGAGGCATATATTTAACAGGTATAGTGCTAATTATAGGTTCAAATAAAAGGGGTAGAAGAATCATGTATAGGGAAAAATAAGTGAGTCTAACTCTGTTACACTGGGGAAATAGATTATCATTACTTATCATTACATTTGGCATATTGGTCTGTTTTCTTTTATTAGACACCGCCTATGTACTCTAGAGATTCTTACCACTCTGTTAGAGAAAATAGCAGGACTCCCCAGGATGGGATTTTAATATTTTCTTGTTTATTGTTTGGGTCTCCACCCACTGAGATAATACCCTATGACTACATGAACACTTTCATATTTCATAAGGCACGCCCCAGGTGCACCCTTCCCCACATATCCTCCCACAACCAACACCCTGCACCAGTGACCTTCCTCTGCCTTAACTGCCAAAAGAATATTCCCATAATTGTATTCTCAACCACAGTCCTCCTCCTCCTCAGAGTTCATCTGTTCCTTCCTCTAACTTTCCCCCAGCTCTATGGATAGCCCAACCCACCGCCCCAACTCGGGCATCATCAACCCCACTCATGCCAAGGCTCAATCTGTGCAAAATTTATGATAAGGTGGATGGCAGAGGTTTGGTAGTGGATGGGGATGATAGTGGTTTAATGAGGCACCAAATTTTAACAGAACTTTAGACTAATTCTTCACTCTGGTTGTTCATGATAATTATCTGTGGAAATTTTGTAAATATAATAATACCCAAGCCCTGTTCTCTAGAGAATCTGGTCCTGTAGGTCTGGGCCAGAGCCTAGCAATGCCTATTTGATCAAAGCTCCTTGGGTGGTTCTGGAGTGTTGCCTGGTTTGAAAACCCTTGTGCTAGTCTAAAAGGACAAAATGAGATGCAATGCAAATAGTCTTGAGAAGAAAAGCGATTGAGTAAATTGGAGAGTTGTATGGGAACTGTCAGCAAGAGGATTAAGTTCCCCTACTCAGGGACACGGGAGTGGGTTACTGAGATTCTTCTGCTTTTCTAAGGAGCATTTCAAGGGAAAATAGGTATACAGTCAATGGCTACTGCTGATTGGTGGGAAGATAAGAGAAGGTGGCTGATGCCACTAGGAGAAAGAATCAGTGTTAATGGAGAAAAAGGGTGATAGTTCCACTAAATGGAGAAGAAAGCCTTTGTGGTTCTGGGCATCCAAGGGAATTATGGAAAATGCAGGGAATCTGAAGGAAGAAATGAGAGTGCCTCAAAGTCTCTCAAACCAGTTTAAGAAATTGCAAGTGAGGTGAATGAGTTTGTCCCCAGAAATTTCATTGTCTACATGCAAGTGTTGTCTACACTTAATTCTTGGAATATTTGCCACATGTTCTCTAATTAAACCTCTTACCATAATTTTTGGGTAAGTACTTATTTGGTGAAGGAGACGCTTGTTTTCTTCTTGTTGTTGTTTATTTTGGCTACTAAGCAATTCTTTCTACTTTCTTAAATGAGCTTTTCCTCCAATATCCACCATAATTCATAGGGTATTGTCAGTCATGGTTTCCCATTCTCCTGACCACAACTTCTAAGGTAAGAACTCAAGACTGCATTGGGCCTGTGAGAATCCTCCACTGGGATTTTATTGGGGATGCTGGATGCTGGGCAGGAGAAACTGAAATAATGTAAGCTTGTTGTTGGCAGTCAGGACTTCCCTCCTAACACATCATTCAGGTAGCCAGTTTTACACCTGGACGTCACAATGTCACAAGTGAGTCAATATATTCCTTTTTTTTTTTTTTTTTTTTTTGCTTAAGCTATTTTGAGTTGGGTTTCCATCATTTGCAATCAAAAGAGGTCAGTCTAAGATATGTGTTAAATTGGATATTCTCTGGAAAGTTGAGGATGAAGAAATATGCCATCCTGCAGTATTCCACAAAATGAAATACCTGAGAAGAATTCATGGAAGATTCTAAAAGCATGTTGCCATTTTATTTTTGGGGAAATGGGTATTTGTTCTAAAAGTTTTGCTTCACCAAATTATTTATTTAAACATTCAGCTCCACTGTCCTTTATGCTTAGCACAGAATATGAGGTAAGAAGGGGAAGCCACCCACATGGAATTTTTTAAAGTGAGAATTTGACTATTGGTCACTGGAGGTATGAGATATTTTATAGATACAGATAATTGATTGCCAAATGGTGGCTACTACTACTATTGTTGCTTCTATTGTGTCTGTAGCAGCTAGACAAGTTGTCTCCTTTGCCAAAGAATGCAGCAACAAAATACAACCAAACAAAGAACTTCTTTTTTTTGCAGATGGGAATGTGGGTGGTCAGAAGGAGCCCATATGATTTTGTTTAATTTGCAAAACTCCACTATATAAGTTTGTTTTGTAATAATGCTTCATGCTTGTGTTACTTTTTATATTTTTCAAAGTGTGAATTTTTAAAAATACATTATTTCTTTAAAGTCTCATAATGCCTTTAGCAAGGAAAGAAAAATTCGGAAGGTTACATAACCTGTTCAATGTCACAGACAGATAATGGCAGAGATGGAATAATAACTCAGGTCCAAAGTGTCAACCACTGATCATACACTACCGTGGGTTGCTGGGAGGTTTCAAATGGTGTCCTCTGGGTGGTCCACATTAGTTCTCTAGGTGTTTGAGAAGCTGAACCAAATGAAAAGCAGATTTGAAAAAAGAAAAGCAACAGCATTTTTCTCTTGTATATCTGAATCTACAATAAAATGCATAAAAGTTAGCCAAAACTGGATAAAAGAGAAAGGGCAGTTTAAATACCATAAGTGTCTGGTTATCTAAAAGAAAGACCTACAAGAGTTTTTTTGTTTGTTTGGTTGGTTTTGGTTGTTTTTTTTTTTCATGATGGAGGCAAAAATAAGTAGATGGCCTAGGAAATCTTCACACCTGCCAGGTGTTTAAGTAGAGTTTAGAAAGTTAGATAAATTTTACCTAAAACATTTCAAACCAAATTAGAAAAATAGCCATGACATATCACATGTGTCCTGACTATTAAGGATTTGTTCATTTCACAAATATTTATTGAAAACCAAGTATGTGCTAGGTACTGTGCCTGGTGCTGAGAAGAATTGTAAAGTGCTTAAATTGGAGAAGGTGCATGAATCTGCCAAGAAGGTGCTTATTAGTAAGTGTGGATACTAGTCGTACATAACAGGACCATAGGAATGCAAGAGAGTCAGTCTTTTGGTAATAGTCACCAAGAAATCAAAATCTTAGTTTCTCTGATTGTGAAACATAAGAGAATCCAAAAGGTTTGAGGGGAAAGCTAGCAACTCGCTAGTGTTCAATGTTTTTCGGCCAATTCAAAGTCTCTTAGTTATGCTTTAAACATTTCAGTTATTTAATCCTTTCAACATATATGGAGATCATCTTCCTTCAAGTCTAAATTCTGTATTTGGGGATTAGTTGGTGCCCAACAATCATTGAAGATGGAAAAAAAAAAAAAAAGGAAATGAACACTAAGGCAGGAAAGACTCTAGCCCACAGCCAGCCTATTACAAATCAGAGCATTTCAGGCCTGTTGTGTGCAAGGGTACTCAGTAAGGGCAAGAGCAGATGGTAACAGGAAGTCCCTGGACCAATGGTCCATGTGCCCTGGAGGCTAATTAAGTGGTCCCTGGCAACCAAGATTTCCATGAAAATAACATTAACTATTTTCAAGGGTATAGGCAGGTATCTTCCTGTTAACTGAAAATATAATAATAATAATAATAATAATAATAAAGCAAATCAAGTTGACAAAAATAACCAGTGATAACATGCAGTAAAAACGAGAGTTGGGAAAATGGACACTGAATATGTTGCTCTTATAAAGAGACTACGTTAGCAGAATCTCTTGAAGTGTCTTATCTTTGAACCCAGCAATTCCCCTCTCAGAAATTTGTCGTATAGAAAATATTCACATGCAAGGCTATACATACAAGAAAGTTCCTTATAGTATTGTTTGTAATGATAAATTGGAAACAATATAAATCTAATATAAATATAAATATTCATCAACAAAGGAAGATATCTATCATGTATGTATATGTGCATACTGACTAAAAGATTGAGATAGATCTTAAAGGACTGTGTGGTGGCTTAAAGCTGTATGTACCCCAGAAAAATATGTTTTTAAATCTAATCCATTTCTATGGGTGTAAACCCATTGTAAGTAAGACCTTTTGATGAGGTTACTTCAGTTAAGGTGTGTCTCACCACAATCAGGAGGAGTCTTAATCCTATTATTGGGGTCTTTTATAAGAGAATGAAATTTAGACAAAGAGAAAAAAACCACATACACTAGAAGCTGAAATCAATGAAACCAAGAAGGGAGGGGAGAGACCAAACAGATGTCACCATGAACTTTGCCATGTGACAGATGACTCCAGGATTCCTTGCAGAATGTCTTTGGGAAGAAAGCATTGCTTTGATGATGCCTTGATTTGTACATTGTTCTGGTCTCAAACCAGTGAGTGACTAAATTCCCATTATCTAACCCAACCCATTTCATGGTATTTGCTTTTTTCTCTGTTTTTAATGAACATTTAGATTACATAGATGTTACATAAAAAATATAAGGGATTCCCATATACCCTACTCCCTGTTCCACACTTCCCTCCATTAACAACATCTTTCATTAGTGTGGTACATTTGTTACAGTTGATGAACACATATTGAGGCACTGCTACTAATGATGTTGTATAGTGTACATTATGGTTAAACTTTGAACTGCACAATTTTATAGATTTTGACAAAATGTATAATGGCCTATATCCATCATTGTAATATCAGCAGAACAATTCTAATGTACCCAAAGTGCCCCATATTACACCTATTCTTCCCTCTCCCTCCCCTCAGAACCTCTGGTGACTGCTATCTTTATATCAGTGTTACAAGTTCTTCACTAACTAGAATAATAATAAGTCTACTTTGGTCCATAGTTGCATTCCCCCCCTTATGTTTGTTTATTCCTCAGTCTTGAGAAATTTGGGAAGGTGATGCCTACAATTCTTCCGATTGAGAGGGGGCCTAGATCTCATGGGGCAGATGGATGGAAGTGTCTTGCTTGCAGTTGTAGATACTCTGTTTTTTTTGGGATGGGTGTTGTCCATCATCATCCTTTTGTTAGTTGTCCTAGGTGAGTCCAATGAACTGGAGAAGTAGCTGCTGCATCTCTACTGAGATTCAGGACTCAGGGCTCAATCGGCATATGAACAGCTGGAATATTTAAGTCTCTGGGACATATATTTAACTAATATAGCTAATTATGGGTTCATATAAAAGGGGTAGAAGGACCATGTGTAGTAAAATTAAAAATAAGTCTAATTCTGATACATTGGGGAGATAGGTTATCATATATTCCAAGGTAAGGCCCCCTGATAGGGAACCAATTTCCTGGAATTATCTGCCCTGACCACAATGTCTAGATGAATCTAGAGCCCTCAGGAGCATCCCTGCTTGTGACACTGTTTACTGTGCCAGTTGGTGAGATCCTCCTGAGACATGCATAAGCATAACCTCTGGGACGACTTCCCAACTCACTTTGAAATGTCTTAGCTATAAAAACTCATTTGTATTTAATATTACCTCCTTTTGGTCTAGGTTTTTTTCCAAATGCATTGCTAGTTAGTGCTTGGTAATAATCCCTTGGTGCCAGGGAGGCTTATCCCTGGGAGTCATGTCCTACACCAGGGGGAAGGTAGTGAGTTTATATGCTGAGTTTGGCTTGGAGAGAGACCACATTTGAGCAACAAGGAGGTTTTCAGGAAGTAAATCTTAGGCAATATATCTTACTAGGCTAAGTTGCAATTTCAAAAGAACAAGGTTCATAAGCACAAGCATCAATATCAAGGACATGACGTATTGGTCTGTCCTCCTTCACTAAGCACTGTATAGGTACTCTAGCAATTCTTGCTAACCTATTAAAGAATGTAGCAGGACTCCCCAGGATGGAATTCAATATTCCATCAGTTATTGTGTGGGTCTCCACCCACTGAGACAATACTCCATGATCACATGAACACATTCATATTCCATGGAGACATGCTCCAGGTACACACTTTCCCCACATCCCCCCATCACCAACACCCCATACCAGTAATCTTCCCCTGCCACAGTTGCAACCCTTCTGCAAACCAAAACCTCTTCCCAAATCAAAGCCCCCCCAAAATAATAAAATAAATTAAAAAATAAAAAATATATTTTTTTGCATTGTGCCTTTCACCACCATAAGATCTGCTATCTTTTATGTATATTGACATTTTCTTCTGTATGTTCCCCCTGTGTCATTTTTTTTCACTTTATTTTCCAAGGAACTTTAGGTGACAGAAAAACCACAGAGAAAATATAAGGGATTTCTATATACCCCACTCCCTACCCTTACCACATCCTCCCCTACCAGCAGCATCCTACATGAGTATGGTACATTTTTTACAATTGATGAACAAATATTGAAGCATTGCTACTGACCAAGATCAATAATTTACATTATAGTTTAAATCTTGTACCAAACACTTTTATAGGTTCTACCAAAATGTATAATGGCCTGTATCCATCAATGCAAGATCATGAAGAACAATTCCAATGCTCATGGTATTTGCTTTAAGCCCAGGAAACAAAAAATACTGGCATAGAAAGATTTCTAAGTTCTAATATTTTGGTTACAGAAATTATGTTGTATGATTCCACTTGTGTTTTAGAAATCTACATATATTTAATGGCAAAGGAAAAGTTCTAAAAAGATAAACAAGTTTATTAATTGTTATTTCTGGGAGAGGAATGGGATTGAAGGGAGTGGGAAAGAAAAATTTTCATGTTTTACTTTTTGTTCTTCTCTACTGTTTGACTTTTTTTTTTAAACAAGGGGTATATGATGGTAATTTTGTGGATCAACTTAGCTAGGTTATGGTGCCTAGTTGTTTGGTCAAACACTAACCTTGATGTCGCTGTGAAGATATTTTGTGGATGTGATTAACATATACAATCAAATGACTTTAAATAAAGAAGATTACCCTTAATAATGTAGGTGGGCCTCATTAGCAAAACTGAGATCTCCTAGAGAAGAAGAAACCCTGATTCAAAACGACAGCATCAGAAATGGATGTAGCTCAAACGGTTGAGCATCTGCTTCCCATATATGAGATCCTAGGTTTAATCCCCAGTACCTCCTAACAGCAAAAACAAACAAACAAATGAAAAAGCCAACTCTCATTGGGGAGCCAATGTAGCTCAGTGGTTGAGCGCCTGCTTCCCATATACGAGGTCCTGGGTCCAAATGCTGGTACTACCTAAAAAACAAAACAAAAATGACAACATCAACTCCTTACTAAGTTCCCAGCCTGCCAGCCTGTCCTTTTCAGACTTGCCAGCTCCCACAATCACGTGAGCCAATTTCTTAAAACAAATCTGTAAATCTCTTTATGTGTATGTATGTGAATAAGTAAGTTCTGAAAGAAGCAACAAGAATCTGTTAATGTTACTATGTGCTTTAAAATATACATAATATGCATATCTTATTGATTCTCTTTGCCTGAATACCCTGACTTATGGGCATGTCTTTAATGTATCACATATATAATTTTCATAAGTATTAAAGAAAACAACTCTCCATGAATATTTTCATTTTACTGCATGATCAGGCCTTTCTGAGCAAAAATTTCTAGAAATCTGAGTTAAGGCATGATTGAATGGCAAGCAGGCCTTGGATGTTAGAGATTGGGCATTACTATGGTAAGATTAGAAGTCTCCTTTCCCCTAGAGTCATTTATTTACATTCCAGGGTGGCGATGAATTCCTTTCCTGTCCTTAGAGAAGGGGTTCTTAACAAGGGGTCCGTGAACTTGAATTTACATTTAAAAAAACATTATTCTTGTGGGGATGTGTTGGTGCGGGTATGATATATTTATTAAATATTGCACAGTATAGTGTGGACTTAGTAAGGGGTCTGTGGTTTTCACCTAATGACAAAGGGGTCCATGGAACAAAAAGATTAAGAACCCCTGCCTTAGAGGATATTTGTTTACATTCCAAAGCAAAGTGAGATCTCTCTCTCCCTCTCTCTGTCTCTCTGTCTCTGTCTCTCTCTGTCTCTCTGTCTCTCTCTTTCTCGGGTGGGGAAAGGTCAGGTATGCCAGTGGCACCTATAAAAGCTTGAAATTTCATAATTTCATGTTTGCTCTTCTGTGGTTCAAACCCTGCTGCATATGTGGGTACATCTCATTCTACCATGTTATCCTGTGGGGATAGATGCTCTGTGAGTAAATAAAAGATCTGCTCCCTGATTCAGTGGTCTTGTGTTTTTGTTTCTCTCTCTCTCTCTCTCTCTCTCTCTGTGTGTGTGTATGTGTGTGTGTGTGTGTGTGTGTGTGTGTGTGTAACTATGGAAGGCTAACTCATTAGCTTGAAAGTAGGAAAATATCTCAGCTCTCTCACAGTTTCAGATGTAATACCTGGCATGGTGAATTTAGTTTGGTTGTCTGGTGTTTTCCTCCACTCCTCTGATCATGGAGAGAACTAGAGTCCTAGGCTATTCGCAATGCTGAACTTGTTTTTTGGAGAGACAGTCCCTGGAAGTAAGAACTAGACTGTGATCCTGGTGAGGGGAGAGGGCACTTCTGCTACAAGAGGAGTCCCACATAAGCAGAGTTGGCTTGAGCTAGCTGAGATACAACTGGATCCCATCTGGATTGGCACAAGGGGCTTAGTCTGGCTTCTGTCTTTCCACAATCTCAGCCCCTTCCAAGAATGAGAAAATGATTAAGACTGTTATATGAAGGAATGTGCTGTTCTGAATGTATGCATTCCAAAGTGCTTTCTGAGACCTCTTCCAAGCTTCCCTCAGAACATACCCAGTAGAGAGCTCCCTGCCCCACTCCCACATACCCAAAAGGAAATTCTTTTGCTTATATTTTAAATGACTAGGGTGCTCTTCTCCAGCCCCTCTATTTCTTGCCAGTATTAGCCTTCTACTGAGAGTGCACCTTGGATACCAGAATCATAGGATGTTGGGGTTGGAAGGGACTATAGAGGCACTTAATGACTTTATACCTTCTTTGTGAACATGACATAATTGGAGCTCTGAAGAGTTTGGAGTCCATTGTCTCTGTTAGCCATTTTTTCTGTTGATGGAATCATTCCTTCCTGGTGGTCACTATGTTGGATTTCAAAGACTTTTTCAGCTTGTTCCTTTCACATAGGTTTGGTCTTAATCATTTTGAATCTCCAAGGGCACTTCTCAAATTCAGTAAGACTTGGTCTGCCCCTATCCACATGCTCTGGTTAATTACTTTATTCTCTCCATTCATTTATTCAAGCATTATATTCTATACCAACACTGCCTATATTAGTCAGCCAAAGTGGTGCTGATGCAAATTACCAGAAATCTGTTGGAATTTATAAAGAATATTTATTTGGGGTAAAAGCTTACAGTTACCAGGCCATAAAGCATAAGTTATTCCCCTCACCCAATTCTGTGAGGGGTCTGGCTTCCTAGATTCCTCTCTTCCTGAGGCTTGATTCTCTCCAGGTTCAGCTGCTTGCTCTCTCCACAAGGCCAGCTATAGACTATCAGGCAAACGGCTCATCTCTTCCGGGGGGCAGGGGGCCCTTCTCTCCTTCCTCACGACCAAGCTCCTCTGTATGCTTACTTCCTAGGGCTCCAGCTCAAGACTCCAACATCAGAACTCCAACTCAAAACTCCAACTCTGTCCTTTGCCATGTCTTTTATCTTTGATTCCCCAACCCCCAAGGAGCGAGGCTCAATGCCCTACTGATGTGGCCCAATCAAAGCCCTAATCATAATTTAATCACGCCCAG
>JAQZBX010012848.1:0-40654 GCA_029593785.1 Cabassous unicinctus
CTTTAGTATACACTATCTTATTCTATTTAATGTACCCATGTCATTGATTAGATTATAGGTTTTATATATAATTTTCCACAGCATTTAACACAGGGCTAGCCATGTAACAAATACCTAGTTTATTTGTTGACTTGGAATTCTATCTGTTCAAGACTGATGAAAGAAGAAATGCCAAATTGCATGTAATGTTTAGTCATCGGTTATTTAGATTCTTGCTGCTTTTTACTAGTTTGTTGCAAACAACTTTGAATTATGTGGGAATAAAACCCTACTACAACATGTGTTTGGTTGTTATATTAGTATTGTAGTAGAGTGCATTTGTTTTAAACTATATACTACTCAACAAAGCATCATGCACAAAGACTGTTTAAACATGGTAAAGGTGATTTACTGGAACGATACAAAGGATTTTCATGAAACCCAATCATAGGGACAGCAGGTGGCAAAGAATTAAAAGGTTGCCAAGAAGGTGCTCTCCAGATCTCATTATTTCTCTGAGGCTACATGATATAAAGTCTGTGTCTGCTCCTCTTTACCCCACTGTATTTTCTGCTGGTTGGTTTTCTTTTCAGGTCTCTTTGCCGCCCTGGGCTGCCATGTTGCTGATTCAGGCCTCAATGTGAAACTTTATCCAGCTCCAGTCTCCAGCACCAATTGATGATCACACTAATGATACTTTATTTTAAAATTCCTCAGAGAGAAAAGATGAGTCAAATGTCCAACTCTGACCCCAAAAGTTGTGGTCCTAGAGGTCAAGTTCAGCAAAGTCTTCCTGGAGTGTTGGATGGGACATTTTATCTAAGAAAAGGGTTTTGCTTAAGAGGAATTCTGAGGTTCTCTAATTTATGTCTGTCTAACTATTTTATGCTTTGTATTATATAAACTATTTTATACATGAGATTTTAGAACCTACTCCACATTTTTGAGTTCTATATAGGCTGTAAGTCTACATACAGAAAGAGTTTTTTCACCCTGGGTTATGGCAAAGACTTACTCTCTTCCTCTCTATCTTGACCTCAGGATAAATTCCATTTATAAATTAAATCACATGCTTGGATGGCCACATTCAATAACATGAGCAATTATTCTTTACTTCAATCATAAAAACTTGGAAGCAAAATTGGATAAGCTCAGGACACCTTGTTGTAGTATAATCATATAGATGTATTTTTGCTGGAGGCCAAATTTTTCTTTCTGTTGTGTTGTTGCCATTGTGTTGGGTTTGCTTGTCTGTTCACTAAACCCTGAAAGAGATGTGGCCAGGTTAATATTTGTTATATCATATAATTTCTTTTGATTTTTTTATTAATTGCAAACTAAAAGGAAGTTATCAAAATGATTCCTGAGCAGAAACAAATATTTACCTCAAAAATTTCTCATAAGCACTAAAGAACCTCTTCTTCCAAAGAAGAATAACAAATAGAACAATTTCTTTCTGGGCAATTTTTCTCCCCTTTTCTAGGTGTTAAGTTTAGTATTTTTAAATAATAACCTATTTTCAACTATATCAAAGGACAATTGAGTTGCTTTATTTTATTTCCAAAGGTATTTACTGTGAGTATTTAGTTTATGCTTATTTGTATTTTCTGGAATACATACAAAACCATACATATTATATTCCCAACATTGGAAAACAAAGGGGAATTTTTGGCAAATTAGTAGACAGATGTTTAGAATATATATTCTGTTTAAATTTTTAATTCTTATAGTTTTTATATTTTAAGTCTATAAATAATTTCTTTTACTTCTGCTGTAGATTAACCTACACTATAAATTATCTATGCTGTACTTTACTTTGAAGCATTACTGCACATTCTCAAAATTGCCTTACATTTATGCTGTCACTAACTGTATTAGGTATCTATTGCTGCATAACAAATTGTCCCAAAATGTAAAGTCTTAAAATAACAAATACATATCATTTCAGTCTCTGTAGGTCAGGAATTCAGTTGCACCTTAACTGGTGGCCTGTGGCTCAGGGTCTCTTACAGGCTGCAACCAAGGTGTCAGTTGAGGCTGCAATCTCATCTTAAGGCTCAACTGGGGAAGGATCTGCTTCCATGCTCACTCATGTAGCAGGATTCTGTCCCTCTTGAGAGTGTCTATTTACAGAAACCTTCCTCAGTAGCTAGCCATATGGGCCTTTCCATAGGGTAACTCTCAGCATGGCAGCTGGCTTCAATTAAAGCAAGGGCTCTGAGAGAGAGAGAGAGAAGGTGAGCAAGATTGAAGCCATAATCTTTTTGTAACCTAATCTTAGTAATGACATACCATCACTTTGCCACATCATATTCATTAGGATCTATTCATTAGTTCTAGCCTACGCTTAAGGAGAAACAATTATAGAAGGGCATGAATACCACGAGGCAAGGATCAAGGGGAGCCATTTTAAAAGCTGCCTACCACACTAGTCATCATAACAAGCAGGAAATAACTACTATATAGAAACATTTAAAAGTTTTGTAGGGGCATCAGTTGAAGCATTGAAGAGTGATGACATGATGTAATGGAGATTTGCAGAGGGAGTCTTAAGCCCTGGTATCTCATACTGGTTTTATCACCCGTGAGCTGGATGATTTGGGTTTTAATTCTCCTCCTGAACCTGGGAAGGCATTCTGGGAAACATTGCTGAGAAAAATAGTGAGATGGAGTGGCCTGGGTGCTGCAGAATATGGGGCAGTGTCAAGTTCTTTGAATCCCAGAAAAGATCATGTTCTTTGAACAAATCCATTCCTGTGGGTGTGGGGCCATTTATTTGGGAGGGTTACTGGTGTAGGGTGTCAGGTGTGGGGGCGGTATACAGGATAGGGTGCACCTGGGGCAGGCATTTAAGGAATATGTAAGTGTTCATTTTGTCATAGTGTGTTATATCTGTGGGTGGAGACCCACACAATAAGAATATATTAAACTCCCATCCTGGGGAGTCATGCTATTTTCTCAATTAGAGGAACAAGAATCCCTTGAGAACATAGGCAGTGACTGATAAAGGAAAACAGACCAAAACGTAAAGCCCACAATATTATTGTAAGTAACTATGAATCTTCTTCTTCAAAAATTGAAACTTAGTGGTTACCGTAGGCTCCGAGGGGAGAGGAAGGGAAGAATAGAATAGATGGAACATAGGGCATTTTTAGGGCATTAGAATTGTTCTGCATGAATTTGCAATAACGGATATAGGCCATTTTAAATTTAGTCAAAACCTATAAAAGTGTACGGTCCAAAATTTAAACCATCATGTAAACCATTGGCCATGGTCAGTGGAAATGCTTCAATATTTGTACATCAATTGTAACAAATATACCATCTGCATGTAAAATGTTATTAATAGCGGAGAGTGGAAAAGGGGGAGGGCATTGGGTATATGGGAATCTCCTAAATTCTCTATCTCTATGTGACTTTTCTGTCACCTAAAGCATCTTTGAAGATAAAATGAAAAACAATTAGACACTGGGGGAATATACAGAAGAAAATGTCATTGTACATACAAGACAACAGATCTTACAGTGATGAAAGATACTATGTCTAGAAAAATTTTTTTAATTATTTCAAATTTTTAAAAATTAAACATTTTTTTTGCATTTTGTTTTTTAAATTTTTTTATTATTTCAGTTAAGGGACTTTTGATTCAATTGTTTGATTAGATTGCTTTAGGGCCTTTGATTGTACTATTTCAGTAAGGCATGACTCAGGCTGGGTCTCTTCTCTCTTTCTGGAGGCTTATATAAGCTGAGAACTGAAAGCAGAAACTCACAGAGAAAGACAGCCACTGCCACTTTTAGTGAGAGGAAGAGATGAGCCATATGCCTGATTCCCCACAGCTGAGCCTGGGGAGAAGGTGAGCCTGGAAGGGAAGGCAGGGACCTCGCCAGAGATCAGCCACCAGTTTGCCTTGCCACATGACAAGAATCCATGAAACAGCATCTCTGATGATGTATTAGTCAGCCAAAGGGGTGCTGATGCAAAATACCAGAAATCTGTTGGCTTTTATAAAGGGTATTTGTTGGGGCTAGAAGCTTACAGTCACAAAGCCATAAAGCCTAAGTTACTTCCCTCACCAAAGTCTGTTACCACATGTTGGAGTAAGAAGGCTGCTGACATCTGCAAGAGTTCAGGCTTCCTCTTCCTCTTAAGGCTCCATGGTCCCAGCTTCTTCCAGTATCAGCTGTAGGTTGGGATAAGCCTGGTCTCTCTCCCAGGGCTCATTTCTCTCTGGGCTCAGCTGCTCTGCTTTTTTCACAAGGCTAGCTGTAGACTATTAGGCAAACGCCTCGTCTCTCTTCCTGAGGCCTCTGCCGTGTCTAATGGAGCCTTCTTTCCTTCCTCACATATCTGCTTCTCTGTGTGTTTACTTCCTGGGGCTCCAATATCAAAACTCTACTGTCTCCTCTGCCACGTCGTTTTCTGTGTGAAAACGTTTCACAGAGAAAATGTTTTCTCTGTGAAAACCCCCCTTTGTGGGCGGGGTCTCAACATCCTATTGATGTGGCCCAATCAAAGCCTTAATCATAATCTAATCAAGTAAAAGTGAAACCTCTGAATCCAATACAATCTAATAGACCCAGAGGAACAGACCAGGTTACAAATATAATCCAATATCTATTTTTGGAATTCATAGATAATACCAAACTGCCACAGATGATGTCCTGGGTTTGGACATTTTCACAGTCTTGGAACTGTAAGATTTTACCCTAATAAATCCCCATCATAAAAGCCAACCCATTTCTGGTAATTTTGCATTGGCAGCCTTAGCAAACTAAAACATCAATCAAGAGTGGAAACAGAATGAAACATTTGAAGGCATTCATTCCTTTCTGTGGATGGTTCTTAGGAATATACATCTAACAAATAGAGTAGAAACTAAGAAAAAGATATGCAGTGGAAGAAATGGGGTAGTTCACCCTGGAATCTTAAGAAAATTAATTCTGTAATGACAGCTATATGGGAAACCTAGAAAACAATTGGCCATATTTGAAGAAGTCAGTGACTCCAAGAAAAACATCTTCAAGAACAAAGTGAATTCTAGGCAATCAATAAATTGACAGGAGTTGCTTGATATGGTAACGTGGTAACAAAAGTAAATTTTTTCCTGAACAACAATAAATAAAAAATAACAAAAAAACTGTCATACCAGAAGAAAAATGTATAAGAAAATTATGGCCTAAATATTAAATATGAATTAAAATATTGCAAGTCTGAAAAACAATGGAGCATAAATAGAGGAATCCTCTTCTTTTCTTTGTATTAGGATCATTTTTCTTTGATTTGCTTGAGAGCCTTGATATCAGATCTATAGGAAAGGAAGTAAATCCCAGTATGCTGATCAACTCTGCACTAAAATCTATTTAAGGTCATAGTAGTTGGTTGATTTTCAACTTAGAGATCTTACTACAGATAAACATAGAAAATTTAAATAATGTCAGAGAAAAAAAGGTAAATATTTTCAATTATGACAATGTAAAATTAAGGTTTAACTGACAAATGTTAGGAAGTGGAAGAGGGAAGATGAGATGGAGAGACATGTAGGAGTTTAATATCCATAATATGTTGTGCAGTGAAAAGGTACCTTCTCAAGTTGTTGAAATATGGAAGGGGGAAGTTGATCATGTCACATGCAAAAAGACTACAGGGACTAGATATGCAAAGTTACTGTGAATCAGATTATAGGGCATGACGTAGTCTGTGACATGCAAATTCTTTTCTTCTCCTTCTCCTTATAGTCCTCTTTCTCTTCCTCCGCTGTTCCTTATTTTGTTGAAGGGTTTTCAGGACAAACAAATCTTGTCCATGCCCTGGTGGTTTGTGGTCCTTCATTTAAAAATGTGTTGACGCTTTCTTGTCTGAGCCTTTTCCCTTACCCAAAGAAGGATAGCAGGTCTGGCTCTTTCTAATCTCTTTCTGCATGAACTCTGTCCTCTGTCTCTTTTAACATTTCCTCTTTTGTGTTCCAAAACACACAGCTCTTGCCAGTTAAAAGGCTTAGTTGTCTCAGCTATGATGGAACTCAAAGCCAAGGATTTGTCTTCGTTATTCTCTCCCTGTTCTTTTGCATTTTTCCTTATGAAATGAATATTCCATTAGCAGTGAATAACACTGACTCAGAGAAAGGAGAAAGGGTATGTGTGTGAGAGAGGATGGGTGGAGGTCAAACAAAAGATCTGGGAGAAAATCATAGTGGTTAATATTTCCAAAAGTTATGACACTACATTTATTATTTAAAGGTAAATAATAGAAAAAAGTAAGATCATAAAAATAAAAAGTGAGGTAAGGGTAGAATAGGAGGTTGGTTTTCTAAGTAAATCTTTATCTTTGACTTTTCGGCATATATTGATAATGTCTTAAGTTATTAATCAATTATTAGTTCTTTAACATTAAGGATGTAATCACTAGCAGAATTTTTCAATGAAATGCATATTTATAAGTTTTTGCTTATTGGAAGTGAGACTGAGAAGGGGGCAGTATGAATTAGGGAAATGTTGCTTTTCATTTTAAAATTTTCTTTTATGTTTTTCTATGTGCATGTATTACTTGATAGAATTTTCTTTTATGTTTTTCTATGTGCATGTATTACTAGATAGAATTTTAACATTTTGGAAAATAAATAAAAGCTACCAGCAGTTTGTATAAATAATTCTATGGGGTACAATCAATCAATGGGGCCTGCTTGGTTCCAGGAAGTGACAAGGAACAAGGTGACTATATCCATGCCAGCGTGGAGAAATACAGGTACAAAAAAAAACAAAAGATAATCAATGCATGAGAAGAAGAACTAATGTTTTCTCCAACATCCTAAATAAAAATCCTTGAAGATAATGGGTGATAGTTGTATACTCAGGCTACATTTGTTTGTGGAATTAAAGTGAGGGGCTATGTTATTTTTAAGACTGCCACATCACCATTAGTGCCCTGTGGCTAGTTTTACAAAGTAAGCATCACAGTAAGCTTCCTTATATGGACCTATTTTCATAGAACAAACAGTTCCTCAGCACTGGCTTTTTTCCTTTCCTTGAGTTTCTCATCAATCTGTGGTTCCTCCAAGGCTTTCACAATTATTTTCCATGCAGCCCTCCCTTTGGACTTGTCTGAATCTTGAGATCTATTTCCTTTTCCTGGACTTGGCCAGCTCTTCGAGGCCGGGAGTTTCCTTCCAGCTTTGGCCTAGCTGGGCACTTTTGGCTTAGATATGCGTCCTTATGGACATAATTGTCTCTTTATGACTCAGTGCCCAAACATGAAATTCAATACTCACTTTATGATGAGGGCATATCTTTCTTCATGACAGAGGTTTCTTCCACTTTTTTTCCATTACTTAATATTTTTCATTGATTTAATTGCTTCACTATATCTTCAGGATACTTTTCAATTTGACTAGGATCTAGTCTTTTTGTCCTACATGCTGTACTATATATTCTATGCAAATTGAAGCCTATTACCAAGATAGCATTTGCTTTGAGGCACAATATAGTAAAGCAATGTTGTTGTCAACAGAGTATACAGCACTGTGGTTTGATGATAAGGATAATTGTTGAGAAAAATAACTTGAAAGAGTTTGAATCAAAAGACATTGATTTAAGCCATAGCTCCCTTTCTGACATAATATGTGACTTTGAACAAAATCAGGGTTATATTGCCTATTCATATGATATTGAATATTATGTGTTTGAAATGTTTTTATTTCTGTATTAATCAGCATTCTACAGAGAAACAGGATGGATGGATGGATGGATGGATGGATGGATGGATAGATAGATTTTTAAAAATAGGAATTGGCTCATGCGACCATGGGGATTGGTAAGTCCAAATTCCATAGTGCAGGCTGCAAGCTTTAAACTTCAAAAAGGGTGATTCTGAAATCTGTCATGTCCAAATTCTGTAGGGCAGGTGGCAAGCTAGAAACTCCAATGAAGTTGATATAGTTTTCAGAAGGAGAAGCCGGTTGGCTGAAGAGGCAGAATTTCTTTCTGACTGCAGAAATCCTTAGTTTTAAGACTTCTAACTTAGTTTTAAGTCTTAGCTTTAAGATTTCTAACTAATTGGATGAGGAGAGGTCCCTCATTACTGAGGGCAGTCTCTTTTGTTGATTATAGATGCAACCAGCCTCAGATGCAATCAACTGACTATATATTCTAGCCCATCTGCAAAACACCCTCACAGTAACAATCAGGCCAGTGCTTGCTTGAGCAAACAACTGGACACCATAACCTAGCCAAATGGACACATAAAATTAACCATCACAATATATTATAAATTTGAGAAATTTGTTTAACTGTGTATCTAAGTTATATTTGAAGATTTGTTCAAATATATATTTTTTAAATATATTTGTGAAATTTAATGATTATTAATATTCCTGGAACTGACTGTCTTAGTTCCTATACTTGAATTTGAGCCATGGAACATAATTCTTTATGTGTGTTCAGGCTAGTGATACAAGACAGAAGCTATGCACAGCTCATAATATTCCTTGAATTTGTTGTAGCCTAGTGGTATTTACAATTCCACAATTAATTCTACACTTAATTTATACTAACAATTTTTGGTTTTGTGGTAATACTTGGCTATTCTATGTGTATTTGAGCTCAAATGTCCAGAAAAGGTTTCCAGTAAATTTATGGAATATTAAAAAATGCATGTCTATATCTGATTTCTCCATAAACCCCACTAGAATGAGGGTTCAACCAACGAATCAAAGGAACAGTAGTGACTTATTGAGCCATAGAAAGCTGGAAATGAAATGCATTTATGAAGAAGTAAGCTAGTTCTCAGGGAAGAACCCTGGAAAAGATGAGGAACTGGAGGCAAGTGTTCCTCTGAATATATATGGTGTGAGATAGACCTGAAATTAAAAGGATAATAGGTTGAAAATATGTAGTTATACCCCTTCCTCACAGCCTGAGGTAATGGCCCTGTGAGGTAATGGCCTCACAATGGCCCTACATTCACCTGAGTAAAACATGGTAGGTATAATCTGTGGAGAGGTTGACACTGAATGACTGATCCTGAAGACACCAGGCATAGCTGAAGGCTGCAGGTTGTAGCAACAACTAGAGGTTTAAGTAAAACTATACATAATGAATAGTGATCCCTCCAGCACCCCTCACTTACTTAGCTTCAGTGTCCTGGTAGCTGGGCTTAAATCCCTGAAGAAGAACCTGGATGGATTCCACTCTGGGGAAATGGATCAGATTAAACGAAAGGGCCTATGGATACTGATATTGGGGGTCCCCAAGTTCATTTAGGGTTATTGCCCCATCCCATACAATGACTCATCTTTTGGCAAGTTCTCCACCCCCACATACACACGCAGAGGTCCCAGTCAAGTTTTGGGGCTTATTCTTTGAAATGAAAAGGTAGTCAAGCATCCAGATAAACCAGACAATTGAGGAAAGCCCCTAACATCAATTGCTGCATTTACTAACTCCTTAATGAGTGACTACTGGATGACAGGAAGTGTTCTGGGTGCTGGTGATACAGAAAGGGGAAGACAAGGAAAAAAATCCTCATGACATTTCAATTCTAGCAGAGGAAAGCAGGCAATAAATATTTAATCATTAAATACTATGATATATATAATATTTTTAATGGACAAACAGAGGAAAAGAATAAACGGAAAATATATGAAACAGAAAAATACAGAATTAAAATCCTTAGAGAAATAATATATTACATTTATTTATAAGAACAAGAGTCTACATTTAACATCTCCAATGACATCTTAATATGAAATATTGTATTTTGCATTTGATTCTCTTTTATAGATTCAATTTTCTCTTAAAATACCCGTTTTCATCCATTTTCCATCTTTTTTTCTCCTGTTTCAAAGATATTAATCAGTTATTTTGAATTCTTGCCTGTTAGTTTCAATACTTGAATCATCTCTGCATCTGCTTCTATAGATTTTAAAAATCTTTTGATTACTGGATCCTTTTGCCAATTCTGTATATTATTTTTTATTGCATGCTAGCTATTGTGGATTATATATTTTAGAACTCTGGTTTCTGTTATTTTCCTCTAAAAAGTGTTGAGTTTTGTTTGGGGAGGTGGTTCAGTTACTGGCAGATCACCTTGACCATGTCAAAGTTTGGTTTTAAGATTTGATATGGTGGTGCTTTTTTCCCTTACTCCTAGTGTATACCCTTAATAATAATAAGTGGTTTTTTGGGGTCTTGACTAATTGTCAGGGCTGTTCAGGAAGGTTTCTTCTCTGGCTGGAGCTGATCTCCATTGTCTCTCTAACGCTATGTGATTTTGAAATTTCTGCTCAGCTCTCAACTTCCTAGCAAATGTTCTTCATTAGGTCTTTCAGAGCCTTGCCCTATGCATAAGAGTTGGCCAAGGATGCAAGGGATGAGTTTTCACATATTTTGACTTCCTTCCCTCCAGTATTCTGCCCTTAAAATTCAAACTGCTCTAGCAGCCCCCAAATCCAGTCTCTGTATCTTCAGTGAAACTGCTTCTCTCTGCTTGTATTCTATTTCTTTGGGGTATTTTTTTGATAATTTCCTCAGGGAAATAGCTGGTGTGAATGGGGTGAATGTGAAGTTCACTTTATATGCTTGCCTTCTTATAAGATGTTTTTGACTATCTGCAAATAGTTGTATATATATTGTATCCATTTTGATAGACACATATTTCAGCAGAAGGTTAAGTCCAAAATACTCCTTGTTTGCTAATGGAAGGCCTTCTTTTGTGTCTTTTTTTTCTTTTTTAGCAGCTTTAGTGACATGTAATGGAATGCATTAAACATGTTGAACATGGATATTTAAAGTGCATAATTTGATGAGTTTTAACATATGCATATTTAAGAGACACAATCACCAAAGTCAATATAATCAATATAACTATCACCTTCCAAAGTTTTCTTGTGTCCCTTTGTAATTTCTCCTTCCTGAATTAATCACTTATCTGTCCTCTGTCTCTATAGACTAGTTTGCATTTTCTAGAATTTTGTATAAATGGAGCCATATAGTATGCATTCTTTTTAGATCTGACTTCTTTTACTCAAAAACATAATTATCTGGAGCTTCATCTTTGTTTTAGTGAATATCAATTTTTCATTCCTTTTTACTGCTGAGTACTATTCCATTGTATGGAAATACCATAATTTATTAAGTCCTTTTAAAAGTCTTAAATTTAAATTATTGTCCATAGAACAAAAACAATTCATTAGGACTTTACCTAGTAATACTTTCTAAAGTTTCAGAGAATATTCCCTTTAAACAATTTACAACTCACCATTTTAAGATAAAATTACTGGTACCCTATATCCACAGTATTTTAATTACATTGATCATTTTCAGGTGGATATTTTTGATACACTGTCTTGCCTTGAGAACTAATTAAATGGATGACAATATTAGCTACTTTTGCTTGAGACTAAATTTAAAGAATTAATGTGGATATAAGACTATCCTCTAAAATATTGAGTCAGTTCATTTTAACTGGCACACATCTCTTTTTTTCCCTCCAGGGGACTCTCTTATATTCCAGAGAATTCTGGGTCTAGAAAACATATTGAGAACCAAATAAGCAAAACTTTGCAAATGTTTCTCACCACATGTAAGAACAGCTATACTTAAAAGATTGAAAACAGAATGGATACATTCAAAGTCAATAAATGTTAATCAATGGACTATGTCTTTATATAATCAAGACAGTCTAAAGTATATTAAGATTAGAAAAGCTGATAAACTGTAGTATCAATTTTACTGCCCAATATTTAGGGAAATGTGCAGTTTAAACCAACTATGTGGTTCATTGTAAATGAAACCGCCCATTAAAAATGTCTGAAGCATTACCATAAAAGCAGCATTCATTTTCCCCCTTTAACCATGCTGTACTGGTTAAAAGTTTCCATGTAGTCAGAGAGAGAGTTTTGTGATATAACAATCGTTGGGACCTTTCACTATGACCTATTCAAATGGTAAATCTCACTTACTGTTCTGCATGGAGGTTGGATACAATAAGAAAATGTAGCATCATTGACCACATAAGCATATGTAAAAGTTAGTATTTATTTGTTGCTAGCAAGAAAAGCTGAGTATGGCTATTTTAAGCAAGATGAAATTTATTAGAATCATATAGTATGGCATTAGCGATTGGAAGAAACAGGTGATGACCAGGATGAGTCTTAAAATATGTATAGTGGGAACGAAATCCACAGGTAAAGAAATATGAGAAACTGAGGGTTAGATATAGCTATCCTTGGAATAACTGACTCCATGAAGGAGCCATATTTTAATGACTTTGTTGTAGGAGTGAGAACTAGAATCGTTTTATCAACAAGGGTCCTAGCCAAAATGGGTAATTTGAGGAAAAGTTAATAAAAGAACTATTTTCAAAGATATGGACTATTTACTAAGGCTATTATCATCCTTGACCTGAAGGACAAATGAAGGTAGCCAGTTTCCGGAACCTGATGGAGAGACTCTTGTAGGAAGGAATGTCTTGAGATGAAATGTGACTTAAACAAAAGATGCATTCAGCCCATGTGCCTCCACAAGAAAGAAACCAGGGAAACAAATTTTCTGACCTCACTCTTCTTTCTCACTCCAGTCTCCTACAGGAGCTCCCATTTGGTCAAATCTACAAATAGCTGAAGTCAAGGGAGGCCCTTGATAAAGTCAATACATCAACATTCTGGGGAAGAGAACAGAATGGAGAAAAGAAAAGAATGTTCTGAGTGGGGAGGAGATATCTAACACATTTCTGAAGCTTGGATAATTATCTTTGCTTATCCCTTCTATATTACCCTGCAAAAGTCTAGGAAAATTCATCTTATTCAAATATGAATTAGAGAAAAAGAATTTGGTCTGCCTCTATACAAAGAAACATGGGAAAAATTAAGAAAAATAGCAGTATACATTTCCTACATGTGATGAAAACTCAGCAGTAAAATGTTCCTCTAAGCAGATAAAAAGCAAGGAAAAACATCCCAATCTGAACTAAAAACAAAACAAAAACAAAAATATGAGGCAATCACTGCTTTACAGGAACAAGAAATGCAGACATACAGATAACAGGAGGATGTGAAAATGGAACTGACAAAATTCAGGAAAGAAATAGAAACAAAAGGCAAAATCATTTATGAAATAAGCACTATATTATAAATAACATAAGGGAGAATTGACACCATGGAAATTGCAGTGCAGAAAATAGAGAATAGTATGAGAATGGTGAAGAAAATGAAGCAAAGGTAAAAAGAAGATAAAGTTTGGAAAAATGCAAAATACATACAAGGGAGATACACCACACCTATAACTAGAGTCACCAAACAATAACACAGAAACCATGAAAGAGAGAGAGAGATATAGATAGATGGATAGACAGACAGAAGACAAGCATGAATCTCTTCACGGTTCTGGTAACTGCTCCCTCACCTTGCCACTTTGGGCCTTGGAGTCAGTAGTAACCTACTGTTAATAACCCCTTGATATTAACCATACCAAATTCTATTTAAAATAGTACCTTTATTAAACCCCTCTTGAAATATTTCTGATTGATACATCTCATAAATTTATTTCTCTAGCTATGATCTCTCTCACAAACAGAATGGCTCACTTAAAATTTCCTTGAGGAAGTCCTTTTGGATATACTTCAAACTCAACATGTACAAAACTGAATTTCTGGAATTTCTCCAAAAACCTTCTCCACCCCAGTCTTCCCTATGTTAGTTAATGTCATCTCCATTCATGCAGTTGCTTAAGCCAAAATCTTTCAGTTCCCCCATTCAACCAATCAGGAATGTCATTGTATTTTCTTTAAAATATACCCAGAATCTGTTAAATGCTCACCTTCCTCACTACCATCTCCCTGGCCCAAGATGTATGAGACTGTTCAAAAATGAAAAAACTTTAGCATCATTAAAGGTTATATTAATAAATGGAGTGATATGCATGCTTTTAGAGTAGAAGACTCAATATTGTAAAGACATAAATCTCTCTCTCTCTCTCTCTCTCTCTCTCTCTATATATATATATATATATATATAGTATACAATATATACAATATTAAGTCTTCTACTCTCTGTAAATATATATATAAAAATCCTGTTTTGAGAGAATGGGAAATTGTAAGCTGAATTTGGAAGCAAAAAGGGCCAATTTTAGCCTAGATACTCTTAGAAAACAAGATTGGAGGATCAGGTAAAACTTTCAGATATCAAAGCTTATTTTAAAGATATAGAAATTATAAAAGTTTAGTGTTGGCCCAAGGAGAGAAAAATTAAATAACAGAAAAAATATAAAACCTAGAAACAGACAAATGCATATATGGACAATTCATAAGAGAAAATGGTCACACTGAAGCACAGTGGGTAAAGGAACGTCTTTACAATAAATGTCTCCAGAAAAAAGGAAAAAAAGAAAAAGAAAACACTCCTAATTATACACAAAGGTTAATTTCAGATGGATTAATGATCAAGCCTTGTTTTAGGATTAAGAAATTGCTTTTTAAATGAGGTTCAAAAATCACTAACGATGGAGAAATAGTTGGTAAATTATCTATATTAAATTGAAAAGCTTCTGTTTGTCAAAAGTCACCAGTTTCTCCATATTACACCTGTTTTTCCCTCTCCCTCTCCTCGGAACTTCAAGTGGCCACTGCCTCTACATCAATGATAAAAGTTCTTCCATTGCAATGACAGATACAAGCCATTATATACATTATATATCTTGTCATGACTTACAAAATTGTGCAAGAGAGAGTGTAAACTACAATGTAAACTATAATCCATGATTAGCGGCAATGCTCCAAAATGTGTTCATCAATTGTAACAAATGTACCACATTAATGAAGGATGTTGTTAACGTGGGAAAATGTGGGAGGGGTTGGGAACAGGGCATATGGGAATCCCCTATATTTTTAATGTAATATTTATATAATCTAAGTATCTTTTTAAAAAAATAAAAAACTATATTTAAAAAGAAAGTCACCAGTTACTGTGCTAAGCAAGGACCAGTATTTAAAATATACAAGGAATTTCCAAGAATCAATTCAAAAAGAAAAGTAAGATTTCAACAGACATTGTACTTAAGAGGACATAGAAAGACTCAATAAAAATATGAAAATATCATAACCTCATATCAGTGAAATGTAAATTAAAATCACAGTGATCTATCATTTTACCTTTAGAAGATGAGGAAACAAACATTTGGGAATATCAACGTTTTAGATGGAAGAAAGAAATGGCAGCTTTGCTAGTGGAAATGTAAATTCATAAAAACAATTTAGAGAACAATTTGCTAATATCTATTAACCATATCTTAAAATCCAACAATTTATTTATTAGGTGCACACCCTTGAGAAACTCTTGCAAGTGTGCTTCAGGAGACATGCCAAACAATATCCATCATGTCCTTGTTTATAATTGCTGCAAAGGAAAAACAACCCAAATGTCATCAAGAGTCAATAGGATACACTGTGTTTATTCAACAATGGAATACTATACAGCATCAAAAATGAATGAATTACAGCAGCATGCAGAAATGTGAATGGATTTCTCACACCTAATATTAGGTTAGAAGAACAAGACTCAAGAAAATTCATGTATAATTTAAAAACAGTCCAAATTAAAATACAGTGTTTGAAATTTCAGATCTAGGTGGTAAAACTATAAGGAAGAGCAAAGAAATTACCATGACAAAAGTTATGATATATTTACCTCTAGTTGGAGAAAGAGGGAAGCATTCAGGAAAGGGGATTAAGGGCTTGGCATTTATTGACATTGTTCTATTTCCTAAGCTTGATGTTTCTTTCATTATTATTTTAATAGACAAATGTGTCTCTATACTCTCTACTCTCTTGTACAAATAAGATATTTTGCAATAAAAATATTGCACAGTGAAAGAAAAGGATTAATTTATCTTGTCAGAACAACTGGATTCTATTTGTTAAAAGGAAAACATATTTTTAAAGATTCTAAGTTTTATTTGAGAGATATAATTTGAGGGATTATAAAAGAAAATTCTGAAAAGTATAATTTGAGAGGACTGTTATAAATTATAAAAGTTAAAGAACTTTCTATCTAGCACTGGAATATGCAATTAAGCCATTGGAATAGAATAGACAGGTCAGAAATAGATTCTTTGGCTCATAAGTTTTTAATGGATGATAAGAGGCAAGACAAATTGATGGAAAACTTGAATTATGTTGGACTCACTGGCTCAAAACATGGTTAGAAAAATTCTCACTTCACATTGTATACCAGAAAAAAACTAGGTAAAATTTTAAAAGTAAGTTGTGTTTTAAATACAAGGAAATAAAAATTTGGAACATTATCAGAAACATTGACATTTTCTGCATTAATATGATGAGAAATGTCTCATGAAAAAAAAATACATACATACATACATACATATATATATTTAGAAGGTACCAGGGATTGAACCCAGGACCTCATACATGGGAAGCAGGCACTCAACCACTGAGCTACACCTGCTCCTCCATAAAAATATCTTAATACATAAACATCTTAATTGTCTGTGTAAGATAATTGAAACATAAATAGAAAAGGGATCTGGAAAGTTATTGGACAAATGTTTTATTTTTATCTGTATAAAGAGACTATAGAAATTAATAAGAAATTACCTTCTGTGTCTATGTGTTTAATACCAAGAGATTTTAATGTGAAAATCCAAGGAAATGACAATATATGCACAAAGTAATCAACATAATTGTAATAACACAAGCAAAGGAGATGCTCAAAACAAACTAAAAACAAAACCTATGAAAATATGTTCAGTCTCATCAATAAATTGTAATGTTACAAATCCATGTGGCAAAAGTATCATGAGATTGGCATTTAAACATTGCTGGTATCATCATAGTTTTAACCACTTTGGAATGTGATTTAGTAATATTGTACTAAGTTTGATAAAAATATTTGCATCTACTTGACCCAGTAATACCCTATCAGGAAATCTATCCTAAACAAATAGCAATCCCAACGGTAGGGAAAAAAATCTTCAAGGATGAAAATATTCATTACTGCAATATTTGTAATGAATCCACCTATAAACACAACTATATATCCAATAATAGAAATCATCATGAAGTATACCCCCTTGAAGTAACATTATTCTACAAGCAGAGTGGTGGTTCAAACACCATGTAGAAACACTATGCAAAAACAGGAAAACTGTTTATAATGTGATGTCAAATGACTAAGAGCAGGTATAAAATTATATATAGATATATGTACTTAAATACATACTGATAAACAGTAAAAGATGCATCAGACAAATTACTGTAAGGAAATATACTAGCATGGAACAATAATGGATTCAGATGGTGGGAGTCTGGACATCTTTTCCATTTTTCCATAATTTTTTTACTGGGGTTATATGACCTTCATAACTTAAAAATATGTAAATATAAAGTAATTGTTGATATTGATAATCAATTATCTAAGTTCGTTTAGACTATGTGGGTGTTCTTGTATGAGTACCACTCTACACAGAATGTTTTATTGTAAATATCAGAATAAATAGCATTGAGGCATTTGCATTTTCTGAATAACCTTGAGCTGACAAATATAAGAACACTTAAAAAATAGGGAAAGGCTGATGATAACCTACTTGAAGATATCCCTTAAATCTTTGCATGTCAAATAATCACTGCTTAATGATCATCAAAAAGACATTTTCTAAGAGCCTGTGAGAAACAGCACTACACAATAAATGTCACAGAAAGACAATATTGTAGCAGCTTATATGAACTGCCACAGAAATGAAGAAAACATTCTGTAAGTAAGCACTGAGAAATGATAGAAATCTTTTGAGTATTGGCATTCTCAGTGAGAACAAACCCCAGTCTGCGTCCCTGAAATGTTAACCTGTAAATAATTTAAGTTTATGTCTGCAAAGAAGAAAGAGTAGGAGGAGAGAACAACCACACTAATATAAAGGCTGCGGAGCCGTCTCGTGACCTGGTATTGACACTGCTGTGCTTGCCAGGCCAACTGCAGGCCAGTAATGAATGATAACATCCACTGATCCACGCCATCCACACACCAATAACGGTGAGGTTTACTCCAGAACGGATCACTGATTATCCTGACACCATCTTAGGTGGGAAAATATTTCAAGGCTTTTGAAAGAATTCAGGACTATAACTTGCAAAAATATTTTTCAATTCTGCTGTTTCAAAAATAAAATGTCCTTGCTGGCTGGGTTAGATATTTACTTTTACATTTTTCACTAATAGTTAGAATTCAATACAAATCAGATTCATCTTGAACTTCATTTAACAATATCTCATTTAAAAATATAACGGGTGTAAAACTAGTATGGGAATGCTCTCTTTTTGTGATATTTAATAGACATTTTCCAAATATATACAACATTTTCTTGATTGTTTTTATATTTATTTGGACTATCAGCTCTTTGTATTAACCAGATCCAGTTCTTCTCTACTTTTATCATGAACATTCATTCATTAAACCATAATTCAGGGAGCACTTAGTCTGTGCAAGCAATACAGTAGTGAATAAAGTTGACAAAGTCCCTGCCCTCACAGAACTTACAGTTTAGTGGAAGTGAGAGAACAATTGAAAGTATACCAAAAGCTATATAAATACAAAGACTGCAATAAATGCTATGGGGGAAAAAAACAGTGTAAAGAATAGAGAAAGACAATAATGATTGGGGAAGAGCTCTCTGAGTTGGTGACATTTGAACAGAGATCTGACTTATGTAACACAGGGAACATTCTAGGCAGAAGGAATAGGAAGTTCAAGGGTCCTGAAGTGAGAAGTAGACCACAGTGTCTGCAGCTGAGCAAATGGGAGGGAGAGTCAGAAGAGGTAAGTACAGAGAGTAAGTTGAGTTATTTGGGTAGTATTGTAGTTTAAATATAACCGTTTAAATTTTTCATATGATCCTATCCCTCATTAAATAGAAAAACACAAACAATCAAGTATAAAACTCCTGCTTTGCAGGTGATTTTTTTGAGGGGGCAATTAATACATAAATAATGGCTATTTGGTTTTCATCATGCTCAAACAAACATCCCCCAAATTCTAGTCTCCTATGCGTCTTAAGAAATGGAGCCCTGTGAGGACTATGCTTACCGTTTGCATATGCCAGATGATAAGGTTTTGCTGGACAAGGAGGAAATAATAAATGCCCCACAGTGTCATCAGATATTTTTGAAGTGGGGACATTTACATAGCAGTTGGAGGTACAAAGACACTGGTGTTAGAAAAGTCAGACGTATTTTTAAATAAGTCAGGATTTATTTAACATTTATTTTCATCAGAGCGGCAGCCAGTTGTTCTCCAGAGATTTGAACCCTGCCAAATAAACCCCTCCAGGCTCTCTTGGAAAGGCCTGCACACTCCTTTCCACGCCTGGTGGGCTCAGGATGAAGCACTACACTAGGAGCTGCCAATATTTATACATTCGATTCAGTTCTTTTATCTGGAAGTGAGACCACTCAGGGAAAGAGCAGCAGATTTTTAATATCTTGTTTCTCTATTATGGGGAAAACATGTTATTTCTACATTCACTTCACTGACTTCCATCTAAACTGCAAGTAAGGTAGCTCCCAAGAGCACAAAACAGAAAAAGAAAATTTTCATGCCATGTATGTTTTAGGACTTTATAACATATGCATAAATTTTATAGCTCTAGTTTATTAATCTGCTATAACCATTGGGACACTTGGGGTGTCATTTTAGCGTAGCTCCTTGCATCATTCTTTGGTGATGATTGTTATTCTTTGTCAAGATGTTAAAAGGGCATTATCTGCTTTTGCTAAGTTATTTAAAGTTCTTTGGGATTCAGCAAAATAACTATGATAAAATATACTTTGCAAACTGTCCATATTTCTCTATTGTGAGAAAGAATGATGTAATTCATGTAAAATCCCACAGATTTAGCAAATTTGACATTGAAAACCACCTTTTGCCTTTTTATAGTCTGGTATTAGTAGCCTTCAGAGCCTGCACAACCTGTTGTGAAAGTTGGTAATTAAATATTATACCAAAAGTCATGTCAGTGATGTAGAAAATTTACTTCTACAGAGAAAATGATAAAAAAATAAAAGGGAAACAAATTTGAATATTGCATTAAATTACATTTTTATACAAATACAATTTGCAATAAAAATTAAGGTTTCAAAGAGCATACAATCCTTAATTTTGTATTCAGATGCTTTACTTTCTGTCTGCATGCTATTAACTATTCAATAAACCTATTTACAACTTGCACAACCTATCTACCTCATTTTATATAAAGGTATAAAGTATCTTTGAACACAGGATGAGCCATTAAAGTTTAAAACTATGATGAATTAGAAATTAATTCACTAACCTCTAAAGTGATATGAATTCTTACATTTCACATTGTTTCCCTACTAAGATTAAATCATCCTAAAACTTTATCCATTTTATCCTCATAGACTCCTTGAGAAGGTGAGAAAAAAAGGCATTATTATCTCCATTAGAGTAAGAAGGAGATCCAATGTGACACTGACTGGCATATTATTTTACATTTACTACTATTAGTAGTAGAGGTTGAAATGAATTTGATGCATTTTGAAATGAAAAGCGTTACAATCCATGAAAATAGCCCTATACTAGAGATTAAAATACAAGGAGGTGAAAATGTAAAAACTCAATGAAGAAAGCTACTTGAAAGAGGTGAGCTTATTAATTTTTTTTCTTCCCATTTGCTTGATCTATCTTATTTTGTCTTTTATTTAAATTCAACCTGCTTTCTTGTCTTTAATAAAAGACCTTCAGGCTCACTTCTTATAAAAGGTCTCAGAGAAGTTTTAAGGAGGGATTTGAAAGGGGAGATGATTTTATATAATAGGCATAAAATAAGGAGAGTGTATTTTAGATCTAAATACAGTGTGGAAAATTTCAATCTTAAAAGTGGGAATATGAAATTATATACTATATGTCTAAAGCCTTTCTAACAAGAATAATAGTTTAAAATGTTTAATGTGATTTTACTTTTTTTATATTCCTGGGTATATGACCTCCAATCTCTCGGCCAAGGGCACACATATCTCTGGGTTTGTATGTGAGGGATGACGGGGATAGAGGAGATGTTAGAAATATTGCAGAAGACATTCAACGAGAAAGACAAAAGTGAATGGTATATCCAGCTTTTGAAAGTCAAAATAGAATTAAGCAGGAAGACAAGCTATTACCTTGAAAGACAAATTTTCAAACTTGTTTATTTCCCTCTTTATCATAACAGTCAAGCTTGCATGACCCATGCTCATAGAATTCTCACACAACAGAAAAGAGATCTTTGGCCAACATTAAGCCTTAACTTAAATTTGGGAAAAGGAGAATAAGAAAAGAAAGGCTGCCACTTCCTAATTTGGAGACTAGTGAGAAGGAGAAAGGAGAGAAATAGAGATGCAAAAGAGCATAAATAAGGTGCACTGATGTTTCCTTCTCTGGGCTATATAAAAGTAAGAGTAATGCTTAGGGTAGCAGGGAACCCTTCACCCTTTCCTGCTACCACTGCTTATTTGAGAGTCTGGGAGGAGATCCTTTTGAAGACTGTCTTGGGCCAATCTGAGGTCAATTTGGCTGGGCAGAATGGCCAGGCAAAAGGAGATGCTGACATGTTGCTTTACTGAACCACCCTTATTTCTAGAATTAGTGGTGTGTCTGGCTGGGGAGCTTGCCTGAGGGGGTTGTGGGAGTGATAAGGCATCTTTATACCAAGAGCTGATGACCTGGGACCAATTTAATCTCAGTCAAATTCGAGAGAGGTCTGTAGTAACAATAAGAACTAAGAGACTCCTAGTCAGCCAAGGAAGACTAATGAGCCTAAGTGCCACGGGGCCAGATCACGAGTTCCAGCAGCAACTCTGGCATCAAAGCCAGAAGGGTGTGCATCTTCCACGGAGGCAAAGACAGAGGAGATAGAGATCACACCCAAGATTCCCAATCCCCCCCACCCCCTACCCCCATGCCTTAAGATCATGTCAACCACAGCTTGCCTCACAAACTAAGACATCACCTTAGGGAGACAAGCAGAGTGGAGGGGTTTATCTGAGAGCCTGGGTATTCGTATCCTAACAAAATGATAATCATTATTTGAAAGGGCTATTTAAATTACTTATTAACAAATTTTTAGTTAATTTTCTTTCCCATGAATCAGTGGCAAGGGGAACCATAAGAAAAAGAGCAGATTAGTTGCAGAAAAATGAGAGGAGTTACATTTCCTCTGTACATTCAGATTATGGTATGTGTGAGTTAAATTTTGCAATTCAACCTTACCTAAATGAAGACATAGAAAAAGACACATTAGATTCATGTGCAAATATACATATAAATTAAATTATATTTTATATATAATTTATAATATATTTTTTCCATTTGATTTTTCAAATCTTCTACATTAGATAAACCATCTGATCTTTCATAACATTACATTTGAATAAAGGACAGATGTCTCAAAGACAAATTTCCATTGCTATTTCCCCAGGATATAATATAGGTTATCGGTAAATATTTGAGTAAAAAGTTAAGAAAGTACCTACTAAATGAATTCCCTGTTCCTAATAAGGATACCAGAAGAATAAGTATTATCAACTAGGGATCCAAATCTTCATTTTAATTTACTTCAACTCAATATGTATCTATTAGTTGCTGAAAGAACAGAAAAAGAAGTTTGGGATGGATATGGGTCCTGCTGTTTAAGAGCTTACAGTCTCATCAATGAGTGTAGATTCATAGCCTGAACAATATAAAAGTCAAGATTATGATACCATCATCAGGACTAGAAGATTCTGAGAACAGAGAATTGAGGGCTTCAGTATCAAAGACCATCCAAGAAGGATGTAGGGAATGAGAATCTCTGTAAAGTTGTCTTCAGCTTAAAAATAAAATTGGATCATTAAATTGAGACCAAATAGGGAGGACCTTGAGGATGGATATAGATAGGAGTTTATCCTTAATCATACAGGAAATGGAATCTAGTTCCTTGAGTTGAATACCCAAGTGATGAAACCCTGGTAGCATGGCCCATGATGTATAGGAAATCAGGCTAAAAGAAGCAAATTCATTGAGAGACTATTTCAGTAGTTCAAGTATGAGTTATTGAGTTCTTAACTATATAATACGTAGTTGGAAAAAAATGGAAGGATATGTTAAAGAGGTGGTTACAGAAAGAATAAGGAGTTTGTTTGTCAAATTAAATAAAATAGAGTGGGGAACAGTAAGAAAGGCATTGCTGAGCAAGGATAAGGAGAAAAATAATAGGAATGGTAGATAGTTAGAGGAAGCTGGTAAATTTGGCTAGGATGTGGTTAATGTTTAAAACTGGTAATCCAAGCTCAGGCTATCACAGTCAGTTCCTTTAAATATCTGACCTGAAGTGGTATGACCTGTATTTGAATACTGTCTACCATTTACAGTAGTTTAAAAGAGATTTTCTTCTCTGAACCTCAGTTTCCTTGTCTCCTAATAGAAGCCTTCTTAATTGTGTTTTTCACAGACTCTTTAGGAACAGTAAAATTATACTTGAAAATGTTTAAAAATTGGAAAATATTATACAAATGTATAAAATATTATACAAATTATTTCTCTTCCCATCAATCGGTGTAATGTCAAGGGTATATGATAATGGCATTTTGTAATAGGGAGAAACAAGGATTTTGGACACATTCTAGATATTTGGAATTGCGCTTTACTTTGTTTTCAAGAATCACCAGAAAATTCATAAGGTTAAAATATATAAAAATTGGAATTATGATAAAATCCAAAATTAGTTCTTGACTATGAACATGAAGAAAATGTGTCTTCTTGGTTATTTTAGTATGTCAAACTACTATTTCTTTGCCTTTGTTAGTTACTTCAAATACCTTCCACCCCATTGTTTTTCAGGTACCCAAATATGAGTTATTACTTTTTTATTTATAAATAAAAACATCATGAGGACATATTCTACTCTCATTCTTCTAAGTATGCTTTTGGAAATTTTTTTGGTCTTAACTAAAGGCAATATGAAGAGTAATATATATTATTCTTTTTTTGGAATTCCATAATACTTTTTTCCTTCCTCACTTTTACTATATAAAAAGCACATCTTGTACACTATTCCAAATTTTTGGTAAAAAAAAAAAAATAATATTCAATTAATATTTGAAGTATTCTGACTAGATGAATGTTTAACAATATATTATACAAATGACACTAATTTTAAAGATGTTAGTAGTCCTTTAATTCAGGACTTCTCAGAGACTTTATTAAGTTCTATTAGTAGGGGTAACACTAGTGACATAAGCTCCCAAATTTCAGTGGCTTAACAAAATAGAAATATCGTTCATTATCATGGGCATCCATAATGTTATCAGAAATAAGTGAATTAGCTACCCAATTCAAGGGCATTATCGTGACACACTCACTTGTTCTTCAAGATTTTGCCTTTAGGCGTCACATATCACATCTGCTAATAATTCATTGGCTAGAGCATCAGCCAGAATTGGGAGTTATTCCAGGAACTGTGCAGATGGAAATTTTGCCATCTTCAGCTGTAGCTTTCCCAACATCCAGCTAGGAAAAGGGGAGTGGTCATGGAAGAGCACTACATCAGAGATTTGATAGGTGATGCTTGTAGTGGCACATATCACTGCCATTCATATTCTGTCGTCTAGAACCGAATCATGAAGCTGCATCTTGCTGAAAGCAGGTGTTGGAAATATGAAAGTGGTTTATGACAATACAAGCATTTCCCAATGACAGTTCTACACTGCAGAAGCTCCAATTTTGGGTGGACAGTTAGGAAAAACTCTGAATGTCTCATAAGTAGAAACTTGAATACCACTGTGTAGCTCACCATGAGACAGCAGTGTTCCAGACAGACGCTGCCTTCAGCTTGTGTCATGGAGTAAGAATGACATAGAGCAAAGTAAGAGTTAACCCCCAATGAACATGTAATGTGAGTGAAAAGTAAACATGTTATAAGAGATTTTGGGGTGGTTTGTTTTCACTTAACCTTCCCTAAATATAATTGATAATGGAATCCTTTTTCAGTGTATATTACCCAAGTCTATTGTTCCAAAAAACATAGTTTCAAGCACATTTATTTTGTTTAATAATACAAATTAGAATCTATCTAAACCACTTGGAAATCTACTAGTGGGCTCATAAGAAGTTTTATATTTACTACCTGTCCTTTTAAAACTTTTCATGTAGAAAAGTATTTTGTATAGATCTATGCACATATTAGTATGAATTATAGTTCTAATTCATTCTTTATAATGATAAGTAACTTACCTTTAACACATTATATCATAAAAAGCACTTCCTCAAAATCCTTAAAACTGACCTGTTCCCATAAAATAGTCTGAACTCTTTAGCATGGCATTCAAAAGCTTCCATAACTTGTGCTTACTTTAAATCTTAAAACTTACTGCTTTCTCACTATGAAATTTTGATGTTTGAATTTATATGTAAAACAGATGTTTGAAATATTTATATGTAAAGAAAATAAAAGGTGCAAATTCCCTAGCATTCATTCACTCATTCAACAATCATTAATGATTACCTACTATGTACCACGTAATATGCTAGGATATAAAGATGTAGAAGATGTAGAAAAGAAATAGTCCTTTGCTTTAAAGAATTTGGACTTTCACAGGGAAAGAGAATTAAGCAGATGATTACAATGCTAGAAGAAAGCACAAGGGTGCTATCAGAAACCATGGGAGACTTAATACAACTGGAAGCACCAAGGAAGGCATTTACCATAGGAAATGACAATTAAATGGAGCAGGAATTAGTCAGAAAAGATGGGGAAGACATTCTAGGCAGACATAGAAAAAGGTGCAAAGGCAGCTTTCCTCCCAGGAACTGCAAATATTTAAGTATGACTAGTATGCTAAGTCAGGAATATAGACAGGGAAGGAAGTGCTGGAGAATGAGTACTTGGTTAACAGGAATTTTTTGTCTAACAAACATCCATTTAAAATTCCCTCCTCCATTGCCCACCTCCATTGTGAGGCTAGAAAAGCTAGAAGAATAGTTTTCCCAGGATTTCTTTCAAGTAGGAGTAGCCATGTGACCCAGTTATGACCAATGCAAAGCCTGTGAAAGTATTTGAAGGATGCCTAGCAATATATCTGCCCCTCCTGATAAAATGGCCAAGTGTGCCTAGCATCACCTTTTCCATTTTCTTCTAGTCTTCCTAAAACTAAAACTAAAACTAGATGTGATACCTAAAACTAAAGCAGTCTTCTTGTGCCCATGAAGGCACAAAACAACATACTATAGAGGGAAATAAATAATAAAAGATCTTGGATATCAGATGACATTCTTCAATGGCTTCACCACTGCCTATGTCCATATATATATACCCATATATTTTATTCTTACTAATTCAGATTTTCTATTACTTGCAGCCAAAAGTATTCCTAACTGGTACAAGAAGTATGCAGGAGATGATCACAAGGTCATAATATGCCTTATTTTTATATTAAAGAATAGTATAATGCTTTAAATACTTAAAACAGGAAAGTGACTTGGTATGAATTTCATTTTAGGAAAGTGAACTGGAATTATTGTGAAGTATGAGCATTAGAAAATGTTAAGATGAAACTAAGGAAGAAAGAACTAAACTAAGAAGAAATGATGGTTTCAAACTAAGAGAGAAATATTGGACATGAAGAGATGATGTCCAAAAAATATTAAAGGAGTTATATCAACAGGATTTGATGGTAAGAAATAAAGGAGCCATGTAAAATTTCTAAGATATTTGGATGGTAAAGTGAATGGTGGGATAGGGAATACAGGAGGAAAAACAGTGATGAAGCTGGTGAATTCACTATGGGAATTTTGAGTTTGAGATGCCCAAGTTACATCAAAATGGCATATGGATTTATGGTTCAAGAGACATCTGGTGTTAACCCTCAACAGAGGTGACAGCAAGTAGAATATGGAGAGTGAGAAAAGTGTATTATAAATAATTCTGAGAAACACAAATATTTAAGAGAAAAGAAAAGGAAGAGATGCATTTGAATAGAGAAAGAAAAAAAAATGGGCCAAAGAGGACAGAGAAAAAACAGGACACAAAGAGATCACAAAGGCCAAGGGAAGAGAGTTAAAAGAAAGGGACCATGGTCAGTTGGTCAAATTCTGGTGTTAAGTAAGTGTAAAATAAGTAAGATAAGAATGAAGAGTTGGATTTAGCAACTAAGAGATTACGGGTGACCTTGGTGGCGGCAGTTTCAGTGGAGTGTTGGAAGGTAGAAAACAGACTGCAGCGGGTTAAAGAATTAATGTAAAGAGAGCAAAGTGTGACAGTGTAAGTGAACCATGATCTCTTGGGCCTTGGTTAAGAAGAGAAGGAAAGGGGGAGTAGCCTGAAGAGGATACAAAAGTGAGGGAGGAGTTTCAGCAAATGTATAGGCTGTAGGGATAAAGATCTTAAAGACGGAGAGATTAAAAATAACAGAAAAATAAAAATAACAGAGAAAGGGGATAATTCCTCTTGGGAAGACAGGGAATGTTAGGATCTAGCATTGCTAGAGAGATTAACTCTGGGAAAGGGAAATGGAAACTCTTCTACTCTATTGGTTGAATAAACAGGTTAAGGATGGATGCATATTATTTTTTTTGGTCATGGTATCAGGGAACTGGGGAAATCTATCACTTTATTGGAAGGACTTTAGTTGGTGCTCAAATAAATGTGTTAATGAAGTTATTTGATGGAGAGGGGGCAAAAGTTCTGCTCCCATTAAAACTAAGATATTGACTGGCAAGGACTAGACTCTATTATGGATTTGGAGCATTTAAACTGTTCTCTTCAAATTAGTTCCAACCAACAACAGATGGGTGATCCAGCCTCGCCTCATCATCACCAGAATATGGTGGTGTTTTTTGTTTTTGTTTTTTTTAATCCTTTCTGATAAATGTGTAGTGATACCTTATTGTGGTTTTTATTTGCATTTACCTATTAGTTGATGATATTGGACATCTTACCGTGTACTTATTTGCCATTGGTGAAATGTCTGCCCATTTCTTATGCCAATTTTGTGGTTGGCTTGTTATTTTATTGTTAAAATTTGAGAGTTCTTTCTTTATTTTCTATATATGACCTTTGTTGGATATGTGATTTGTAAATATTTTCTCCAAGTCTATAATTTGTCTTTTCATTCTTTTAGTGAGGTCTTATCATAGAATAAAAGTTTTAAATTTTGAGATCCAATTTATAAAATTTTCCTTCATAGGCTATGTATTTTGTGTTAAGTCTAAAATCTCTTTGTCTAGCTGCCCTAGATCCCAAAGATTTTCTCCTATGTGTATTTTTATAGTGTTACATTTTACATTAAATGTGTGATCTATTTTTATTTAATTTTGTATAATGTATGAAATTCAGGTCAAGTTTGTTTTGTTTTGCCTATGAATGCCCACTTGTTCCAGCCTTATTGAAAAGGCTGGCCTTCCTCCACTGAACTTCTTTTGTACCTTTTTCAAAAATCATTTGGGCATATTTGTGTGAGTATATTTCTGAGTTCTCAGTTCTGTTCCATTGATCGATATTTATTTCCCTCTGCAAATACCACACTGTTTTGATTACTATTGCTATGTAAAAGGCCTTAGCATCATTAAAGTGAATTCTCCCATTTATTCTTTTTATACCCAAGATTATTTTAGCTATTATAGAGCTTGTGCCTTTCCATGTATTTTAGAATATGCTAGTCTAGCCCTATAAATTTTTTTCTGGAACGTTAATAGAGATTACATTAAACTTGTAGATTTAGGGAGAATTAATATCTTCACCAGGTTGAAACTTCCAGTCCATGAACACAGTATCTTTCTCCATTTGTTTGGGTCTTTGATTTATTTATCAGCATTTTTGTAATTTTTAACATACAGATCTTATACATGTTTTGTTAAATTTATACCTAAGTATTTCATTTTGGGAGGAATTATTATAAGTGATATTGTGATTTAAATTTTGGTTTCCATATGTTTATTTTTACTATATAGAAATGTGATTGTTATATGTTGCTTTTGTATCTTGCAACCTTGCTGAACTAATTTATTAGTTCTAGGAGATTTTTGTTTCCTTGGGATTTTCTAGGTAGACAATTATGTCAACTGCAAATAGAGACAGTTTTATTTCTTCCTTTCCAATTTGTATGCCATTCATTTCTCTCTCTTTTTTGCCTTATTGTATTTGCTAGAACTCCCAGTACTGATCAGACCTGGGAGAACTGGCTGCACGTTCTTGGCTAAACCAGGAACTCGAAGTCCCAAGTTACTTAGTTTGTAAACATATTTTAAACACCTCTCTCTGATAATAGAAGAATCATTGGTGGAAATGATTTCTAAAGTACAGAATTTGAGAAGGCAGTTAAAAAACCCAGACACATATACAAAGTTTGGTATTCGAAATCCAGGAAATAAAGTAGCATAGTAGAAGAAAACATGTGGTTGAAGAGTCAAACAACCTGGATTTGAAAGGTGTTTGTTACCTTTCTATGCACTCTTTGTAAAAGAGCATTCAACTTGAAGGGCAGTAGCGAGGATGAAATGTGAGACACTGAACTCTAAGAGCTCATCAAGTGTTAATTCCCATCCTTTTGCCAATAAAATCTCCATAACAAATGCAGTTATATAATAAATAGAATTTCTAAGGTTGGACAGGTTTTACTGATAAACTTCCTTCCCATTTTAGAAAAAAAAAAAACACATAATCTGAAGTACAGAAAATTTATAACATATTTGAGTCCATTCAATTAACTAGTCACATAAGAATCAAGACAAGTCTTTGTCAAATAGGGGTTCCTGGACAATCAGCAGCTGCTTCACCTGAGAACTTCTTAAATATGCAATTTCACCTGCCATTTCCATAACCTATGGAAACAGAAACCCAGGGGGCGGGAGGGTGTGTCTAGAAATCTGAGTTTTAACAAGCCTTCCAGGTGATTTTGATGTCTAAGAACTAATGGGCTGAACACTGATCTGCCTGCCAGGATCTTTCCAATACATCTTGTAGGATGCTGCCTATTTTAAACTAGTGGATTCTTTCAGCTCAATTATGGTGCTTAAACAGGTGTACGTAACCCATGCATCATAATGTGCTTATAACACATAGAAGAATCTTCAATGTTGGAATTCATGTCCTCTGCCACCTGGAGGGGGAAAAATCATTGCCTGGATGTATTCTAAACTCCTTTTCCTGCCAATATAGCCACAATATAGCCAATGTTATCCTGCAATAGTCTTAAGGGGGCAACATTAATTGTTTCTACTGACCCCATTCTAGGCACGCAACCTGTAGTTCAGCAACCCCCAGTTTAATCATATATGTTACTGTTTTTGCAGCAATATGTAAATGCTTTTGGAGAAAACCCTGAAGATTTCAGAGCAGAGCCCTTAGTTCTTTTATTTTAAGACTTCCTTCAGCCCATGGCCAGGAAGTTTTGCCTCTGTATATACTTCCACTTGTAACTGAGGAAGTGACAAATCATCCATCGTCACACCTTTGACAGCTATAACAGGCCCAGCTTAGGGAAACATCCATTCCTCCCCTTAGAGTAGACACTGTATTCTTGAGAATCCCCCAAATGGCTATGACTAACTCCCTGGAGATAATATGAGTGGCTTTTGGAAGGAACCAGAAGGAAAGTATATCTGCATCTCTGTTACTACAACTTTATCAATAATTAATGCCCAAATCTTAGTGAGTTATTATGGCCACCCAAGGTTTTCCTATCTGGCCTGTGCACATATGTAATTTGATTATTGTCAATCCACACTTCTAAAATACACTCCATACACGTAGTCACCAAACTTATCAGAGCCCACCCATTTCAGGGCCAGGAGATTTAGTTTGTGAATAGATTATTAGATGTCACTCCTAGATAGACCCCAGCTGGCAACAGTTATCCTCCTATGCTCCCTCTCCTTGTTTTGACAGAGTGCTGCTCCTAGGCAGTCAAAGGTGGCAGCTTTGTAGATAATGAAAAGCTAGAATCAGTCAAGGGGAGGGCAGAGGTCACATAATCCACAAAAGCACTGCCAGGTTATAGGCCTCCCCCTACTACTTCCTACACATCTCAAGAAGCTAAAGGAAATAGGAGGTGGGAATGCGGGAAGCACTAAATTCCTATTATCCTATGGGCTTCCTCCACTTTGCCTGCAGTGCCCAATTCCTAACCTAATTTTGGTCATTAAGTATATTAGCAATCTAGGACTATTCCTTGAAAAACTTCATATAACAGCTACTAAATCTCAAAATGTGTTCAATATTCTATAATTGTGTGGCCAAGTGATGGAAAAAGGAATCGTTTCAGAATCTATCTTTATTTATATCAGGTAATATGACCTGATATTAGCAGTCTTATAAAAATCAGCTCTTTGTGTACATGAAGACATTTCTTTAATGTGTTCCTCATTATCATAGGTATTTGATAATTTCTATCTTTTGCCAAGTCCACCCCCCAAACTATCCATACCTTTGGACACAATCCTAGGAATATGAATTTGGCTTCTATAATATCTACTTATTTATATTTGTACTGACATAGTAATATACAGTTGTGTTTTTTTGTTGTTGTTGTTTTTGCCTAATTTCCTGGGAATTCTTTAGGTTCTAGAAATTGGGAATTATGCCACTAATTTGAAATTCTTTAATGTATTCTCAGAAGACCTTGAATTGAGATAATGGAAATTTTCTAGCCTTCTTTATCCTTAAAGTCAAATTAATATTTTGATTTATTTAATGTTGTTTGTCCTAAGCACAATCTCATCTCACTAATGAGGAAAGAAAATGGTGGCACTGACTTGGAGTTATCTTCTCATGCTGTTTTTTACTTTTTAAATCAATGCTAAACTCAAAGCTCTCAGGTTAATTTGGGGGATCTAGATGGTACACCTTCAGGAGAGGAGGTTAGAGGCAGCAGCTCTTGCCTACATTAGCTCTTTCTGTCCTGTAGATATCAGCTCACAGAAGATGGCTACAGCAGTTGCAGTGATCACATTCAAAATTTTTTTTTTTTTTGAGGTACGAGGGTTGGGGATTAAGCCCAAGACCTCATATGTCGGGGGCCGGTGCTCAACTACTGAGCCACGTGGGCTCCCTGAGTTGATTTTTTCATTTTCTCAGTTTTTTTGCTTATTGTTTTATGAGGCACCAGAAACCGTACCTGGGACCTCCCATGTGGGAAGCAGGTGCTCAATCACTTGAGCCATATCTTCTCCCTCACATTCACTTTTAAATAAGGAAAAAGGAGGAATTACAAAGAATTAAAAGAGTGCATGCCAATTGAGTTGCTTCCTTTTAAAGAACTTTCCCACAAGTGCTACCAGGCTTCTCACTGGATCAAATGGTGTCACACCTGGCTGCGAAGAAGGCTTGGAAATGTAATTTTTGTGGTTGAATACATTGTCACCTCTTCAAAATCAAGTTTGTGGTAGTAAAGAAGAGGAGAAAGGATACTGTGTAGACAACTAGCAGACCCTTGCAAAGCCAAAGTATATAACTTACTAAAAGATTACAAACCATAGATGTCATCTCACTTTTATGAAACAATTATTACTGAATTCATCTTTAATTTTAATTTTATCATGAAAGCATGTTACTAATTGTGTTTTTTATTTGGGTAAAATTGATGCTGTGCACTTATGGCAAATGATCTTGAAGTTGTCCACGACAGCTACAGATTTGAGAGGCATTTTATTATAGCCAAACATTTTGAGGCCATTCGTATTCTAAAAAAATTTTAATTGCTTTGATGACTGTGGAGGATGCTCATGTACTCTTGAGCCGCCATTTGGACAAATAGGGGACCGTGACCAGAGAGTCATGAAGGAAAGATCTCTACCTATCTACCAAAAGGCTGTTTAGAGAGGACACCATCAAGAGTCTTAGGCTCAGGAAGTACAGTTGTGACCAATTTGAAATATGTTCCATATAGACTCAGTTTTTTTTTTTTCTTACTCATTATACCAACTAAATATTGATATAACTATACTCACTGAAATCCAAACCTAACAATTATAGATTGTTAAGAATCACAAGTCTGGAGATTTTTTATTATAATTAGATCCAGAAAAAACTTTTCAGTACTCTGTCAGATGCTGTTTATAAGAATATGTAACAGGATCAATATATTTTGATATTCTCCAACTGGTAGATTATTTCTGTCTGAATTTATATGGCATTAAGGACCTGGGAAGGGGGCTGGACAATGCCACTGCAAGAAGGAAAAGAACAGGACCAAACTGCCCCATAGAGGGTGACAGGACAAACCAGCCACTCTCCTTGCCAAAAGCCACAATTATCAGAAGCTCTGGTAGATGGGCAGACTGCATCAGTTTAGAGACTCACCTCTGAAAAGGAGCTGGACTTTGAACTCACTGAGTCATTACTCAGTAGAGACTATTTAAAACTTTAAGTCATTTTAATCTAGGAGAGACTCAGATATCACTTGGAAAGCTTTTTCTTTCCTTCGACTTTTAAGTGGGAAAGGAACAGTTATACAAGAATAGATTAGTTATGGAGAAATAGATATAGTTTCTTTGCACATCTGAGTCATAATGTGAATGAATTTGCAATGCCACTATATAAATTATTTTCAAAATCTGGATGTTGGAATATTTCAGCTTAAGGAATAGCAGGGAAGCGAATGTGGCTCAAGCAATTGAGCTCCTGCCTACCACAAGAGAGGTCCCTGGTTTGGTTCCCAGTGCCTTCTAAAGAAGACAGTGAGCTGGTGCAACAAGGTGATTCAAAAAGAAAATCATAATAAGAGACACAGCAAAGGAAGGCACGGAGGTTCCTGGTGCCTCCTAAAGAAGACGAGCAAGATGGAGAGCTGATGCGACCGGCAGGTGTGGCAAGCTGATGCAGCAGGATGACGCAACAAGGGAAACAAGAAGAAAAACATAATGAGAGACACAACAAAGCAGGAAATGGAGATGGCTCAAGGGAATAGGTACCTCCCTCCCACATCAGATGTCCCGGGTTCGGATCCTGGTGCCTCCTAAAGAAACAAGGAAGACGAACAGACACAGCAAGTGCAAACAATGAGGGGGTGGGGAGAAACAAATAAATAAAATAAATCTTTTTAAAAAAAGAACAACAACAAAAGAAATAGCAGCAAATGTTTTCTAGTCCTATATTTGTTCAAATAATATTTATGTTGATATTACCATATGCTGGACACTGCTCCAGAATGTTTTTTGATTGCATCAAGATCTTGAAAGAATCTATTTGGTTCTGTTGTAACATTTGGGTGGAGTTTTTAGACATGATCAATAGTATATTAACTATTTCTTTCTTAAATTAGTGAAGAAAAGTACTGTAGGAAAAGTTAAACTTGTGGCAAGCCAGCATGAAACCAAATCTAGGTGACCTAAGAGTTTCATTTAATCTCCTCAAAGATCTGGCTTGGCAGGTCTGAGCACAATGGAAGATCATGAAGTTCACACTGACATCAGGCTCTGAACTCCTGAGGTTTAGCCCTTTCTAAAGAGACTATTTTCCCAACCAAGAAACATCTTTCTGCCTAGGTGCCCATTTGGCGCCTACCGCTTTTACCTCTAAAGATGGAGTGTGGTCATTTCCTGGGGTCCATTGCATGGTATTCCCAAGAAAGATGTACCTAAGTGGTTAAGGATGACTCCTTATAAGATAATGAAATTTGGGGAGATAGTTCAACTTCTCCTTCCAGAATACACCCTATATTACACATATATCATGTAGTGTAAGTGGAGTTTGTATTTCAGCCAACTTCAAATGACAGATCAGGTTAGTCTAATAAAATATGGACAGACTCAGCATTAGAAATCATGATACTTTACTCCTCAAGTAATACTAGCCTGAGGTTTTTCAAACACTGACTGTACTGCTGGCATACTCCAGTTGGCAAAACTGCTTGAAATAATGAAAATGTATTTTGCTGAAATAGTGAAGAATCTTGATGAAATATTTATCTTATCCTTTTCTTGTGCTCATCTTTTCACTTGATAGGCAGCTATGTGCTTACTAATCACATCAATGGACAGCAGATTGAAATGACAGACATTGTGACCACCATTTGACCATATTCATAATTTTCACTATTGCTTTCAACCTTGACTTAATACAATGGGATACATATTGGCTGCCATTTTACCCTTGATTAAAGCTGTGCTTAAAATGGCTTTCAGGTACAACTATTTTATTCACCTAGTGATACTTTCTTATTATATACATAGCTGTTGTACCATTGGTAGTGATCACAGCACAACTTTTACCATTTATATGTAGCTCACAAAATTTTAATAAAACAAAGCTTAGGAGATGATCATAAGCTTTTATTTATAATCTATACATTAATGGTTTCATCTAAACATGAAGTAATAAAGAAGTCTGGGGAAAAGTTTTATGGTTGGACCTCTTGGAAAGGCCACCGAGTGTGAGGATATTTGTGTCTCATTTGAAGGCTCTTTGTGGAGCATTCTATGCATATCAATCAGTCTTTCTCCCCAAAGAAGGCTAACTTAAGGACCCCATTTATAAAGTGGCCATGGTGGCAGAGATGGATATTACTTTTTTGCTCAATGACATGGGCTTACTCCTGCTGAGGCTGAGCTAAAAAGTCTGTAGATGAGCATCCAACTTACCAATATCAGAGACCAATGTTAAATCCCAAATAGGATCATTCCCTATGGTGAACTAGCCAGCTACTTGTAGAAGAAATGAGAACTGTAGAAGATATGCATATTTCCTTTGTTATATTATATATACAGGTATGTATGTATAGATAGATATATAAATATATGATATAAATATAACACTTTTATATGTTGGGCAATTTTTCAGTCTCTTCCTTTCTCTTACTCTTTTATAGAAAATGTGTTGGTGATGGTTTACCATATAGTATGGTCCTTAAATTACAGACTATCAAAAGTTGAAATTGAGCTTTCACATGAGACACAATGTGTTGAAAATGCAAGGTATCAGAGAGGAAAAATCATAAAATAGAGATGGAGTGTTAGAACCTTGTGACTTTCGTTTGTTGAAGGAAAGTAGATGTGTCCTTATTTGTATGAAGAATGCAATCTTATTATATTAGGTGAAAGCATGATATTATTGCTATTGTTGGATAGAAGGATGCTTATGGATGCTAAGTTCCCAAAGGAGTGGATTTGCCACATTATTGTCTATTAAAACCTGTGGTGGTTTGAAGCTTTATTTACCCCAGAAAAACATGTTCCTGAATTTAATCAATTCCTGTGCGTGTGAACCCATTGTAAGTAAGACTTTTTGATGAGGTTACTTCAGTTAAGGTGTGGTACACCTCAATTAGGATGGGTCTTAATACTATTACTGTAGTCCTTTATAAATGGAGTGAAATTCAGACAGAGAAAAAGCCACAGGGAGCAGCCAGAAGGTGAAATTCATTGGAACCCAGAAGAGAACTGAGAGGTCATGAGAGGCCACCATGTGCATTACCATGTGACAGAGGACCTAAGGACCAAGGATTGCCAGCAGCCAGCCCAAGAATGCAACAGTCTTCAGGGAGAAAGCAGTGCCTTGATGATGCCTTCATTTGGACTTCCTTTTAGCCTCAAACCATGAACAAAGAAATTCCCATTTTTTTGTGTTTTTTTTTTCAATTTTATTGATATATATTAATAAAGCATAAATCCAACCAAAGAGTACAATTAATGGTATTCAGTGTAAACACGTTTGTGCATTCATCACCCCAATCACTCCCAGAGCACTTTCATTATTCCAATAATAATAATAATAAACAAACAAAACTCATCACCTCTCAATCTCTCTATGCCTCACCTGCAGTATATGGCAGCTATTTTTTCCTTCCCTCTAGTATATTAGTATTTATATTTTGTAAAAAAAAGCAGTCTTATATATGCAATATCACCCATATTCGTGTTTTACATGAGGTTTTACTATCTTATACAGTCCCATGTTACAGTTTTTAGCTTTCATTCTAGTAATATCCATGACCTTAGACTTTCCTTTTCAAACACTGCCATACTCATACAATAGCACTGCTAGTTACAAACACCATGATATGCTTTAACCATTTCTATTTATTTCCAAAGATTTACAACCTTTTTAACAATTCTGCAGAGATTAACCCTCAGTTTTCCATTCTCTACTCTCCTATTTTCTGGTGACCTATATTCTAATTATTAACTCCATGTGTTTACACAGTATATTTAATCCATAATAGTGCAATCATACAGTATTTGTCCTTTGTGTCTGGCTTGTTTCACTCAACGCAATGTCCTCCATGTTCATCCGTGTTGTCTTATGGTTCACAACTTCATTTCCTCTTATTGCATAATATTCAATCATGTGTATACACCACAATTTGTTTAACCATTCATCAGTTGATGGACACCTGGGTTGTTCCCACCTTTTGGCAATTGGGAATAATGCTGCTATGAATATCAGTGTGCAGATGTCTGTTCATGTCTCTGCTCTCTTCTGGGTATATACCTAGTAATGGTATTGCTGGGTCACATGGCAAGTCTATATTCAACTCCCTAAGGAACTGCCAAACAGTCTTCAACAGTGGCTGTACCATTCTACACTCCCACCAACAGTGAATAAGTGATGTTGAACATTTTTTCATGTATTTCTTTGCCATTTATATTTCTTCTTTGGAAAGTTGTCTTTTCAAGTCTTTTGTCTATTTTTTAATTGAGTAGTTTGTCTTTTTATTGTTGATATGATCACCTTGTATATCATAGATATTAAACCCTTATCATACATGTGATTGCCAAATATTTTCTCACATTGTGTTGGCTGTATTTTTACCCTTTTGACAATGTCCTTTGAGGTGCAGAAGTGTTTAATTTTGAGGAGATCCTGTTTATCTATTTTTTGTTTTGTTGCTCGTGCTTTTTGTGTAAGGTTTAAGAAACTACCACCTATCTTAAGATATTGAAGATGGTTTCCTACATTTTCTTCTAGGAATTTTATGGCTATCGCTTTCATATTTAGGTCCTTGATCCATTTTCAGTTAATTTTTGTATAAGGTGTGAGATAGGAATCTTCTTTCTTTTGGATATGGCTGTCCAGTTCTCCCAGCACCATTTGTTGAATAGACTCTTCTGGATCAGCTGGGAGGGCTTGACCGCATTGTCAAAAATCACTTGACTGTAGATGTGAAGGTCCATTTCTGAGTTCTCGATTCGGTTCCGTTGATCATGTGTCTGTCTTCATGCCAATACCATGCTGTTTTTTTACCACCATAGCAAAGTAATATGTTTTAAGGTCTGAAAGTGAGAGTCCTCCAACTTCGTTCTTCTTTTTAAAGAGGTTTTTGGATATTTGGGGACACTTACCCTTCCAAATAAATTTGATAATCGATTTTCCCACTTCTGCAAAAAAGGCTGTTGGGATTTTTATTGGGATTCAATCTGTAAATCAATCTGCATAGAAGTGACATCTTAATGATATTTAGTCTTCCAATCCATGAAAGTGGAATGTCCTTCCATTTATTTAAGTCTTCTTCAGTTTCTTTTACCAATGTTTTGTAGTTTTCTGAATATAGATCCTTTATGTCCTTGATTAAATTTATTCCTAAATATTTGATTGTTTTAGTTGCTATCGCAAATGGAATTCTTTCTGATTTCCTCCTCAGATTGCACATCAGTAGTGTATAGAAACGCTATTGGTTCTTGTGTATTAATCTTGTATCCTGCCACTTTGCTGAACTCATCTATTAGTTCTAGTAGCTTTCTTGTGGATTTTTCAGTATATTGTAGATTTAGGATCATATCATCAGGTAATTGTGAAAGTTTTATTTCTTCCTTTCCTATCTGGGTGCCTTTTATTTCTTTATCTAGCCTAATTGCTCTAGCTAGAACCTCCAGCACAATATTGAATAGCAATGGTGACAGTGGGCATCCATGTCTTGTTCTTGATCTCAGCAGGAAAGTGTTCAGTCTCACCATTGAGTACTATACTAGCTGTAGGTATTTCATATATTCACTTTACCATATTGAGAAGCTTCCTTCTATTCCTATCTTTTGGAGTGTTTTTATCAAGAAAGGGTGTTTTATTTTGTCAAATGCCTTTTCTGCATCAATTGAGAGGACCATGTAGTTTTTCTTCTTCAATTTCTCAATGTGTTTTATTATACTAATTGACTTTCTTGTGTTGAACCACCCTTGCACAGCTGGGATAAAACCCACTTGATTGTGTTGTATAATTCTTTTAATGTGCTTTTGGATTCTGTTTGCAAGTATTTTGTTGAGGATTTTTGCATCTATATTCATTAGAGATATTGGTCTATAATTTTCTTTTTTTGTAGTATCTTTATCTGGTTTTAGTATTAGTGTGATGTTGGCGTCATAGAATGGCTTTGGTAGTGTTCTCTTCTGTTCAATTTCTTGGAAGAGCTTGAGCAAGATTGGTGTTAGATCATCTTTGAATGATTGGTAAAATTCACCTGTGAAGCCATCTGGTCCCAGGTGTTTCATCTTTGAGAAGTTCTTGATAACTGTTTCAATCTCTTCACTTGTAATTGGTTTGTTGAGGTCTTCTATTCTTCTAGGGTCAGTGTAGGTGGTTTGTGTGTTTCTAGGAATTTGTCCTTCTCCTCTACATTGTCTAGTTTTTTTGGCATACAGTTGTTTATAATATCATCTTATGGTCTCTCTTATTTTTGAGGAGTCAGTAGTAATATCCCCCCTCTCATTTCTGATTTTATTTATTTGCATCTTTTCTCTTTTTTTCTTTGTCAGTCTAGCTAAGGGTTTGTCGATTTTGTTGATCTTCTCAAAGAACCAACTTTTGGTTTTGTTAATTCTCTTTGTTGTTTTTTTGTTCTCAATTTCATTTATTTCTGCTCTGATCTTTACTATTTCTTTCCTTTGGCCTGGTTTGGGATCAATTTGTTGTTCTTTTCCTAGTTCCTCCAGGTATGCAGTTAGATCTTTGATTTTTCTTCTTTTTTAATGTAAGCATTGAGAACTATAAATTTCCCTCTCAGCACTGCCTTTGCAGTGTCCCTTAAGTTTTGATATGTTGTGTTCTCATTTTCATTTATCTCAAGGTATTTGATGAATTATCTTGCAATTTCTTCTTTGACCCACTGATTATTTAAGAGTGTGTTGTTTAATCTCCATATGTATATGAATTTTCCTTTTTTCTATCCATTATTGATTTCCAGCTTCCTTCCGTTATGCTCAGAGAAAGTGTTTTGTATAATTTCAATCTTTTAAAATTTATTTAGACTTGACCTTTGAACTAATATGCAGTCTATCTTGGAAAAGGCTCCATGAGCACTTGAAAAGAATGTATATCCTGCTGTTTTGGGGTGCAATGCTCTATAGATGTCTAGTAGGTCTAATTCATTTATCATATTATTCACGCTCTCTGTTTCTTTATTTATCCTCTGTCCAGATGTTCTATCCAAAACTGATAGTGGTGTATTGAAGTCTCTAACTATTATTGTAGTCATCTATTTCTCCCTTTGGTTTTTTCAGTGTGTGCTTCATGTATCTTGGGGCATTCAGGTTAGGTGCATAAATATTTAGTATAGTTATTTCTTCTTGGTGAATTTCCCCTTTTATTACTATATAATGACCTTCTTCATCCCTTATAACAGTTTTGCATTTGAAATCTATTTTGTCTGATATTAGTATCACTACTTCAGCTCTTTTTTGGTCACTATTTGCATGGAATACCTTTTTCCAACCTTTCACTTT
>JAQZBX010012849.1:0-40654 GCA_029593785.1 Cabassous unicinctus
CTACATTGGAGGTTTTCAGGATCGAATCCTGGTGAAGACTGGAGGAGGAGGATGAGAAGAGATGAAGCAGACACAGACAATTGCCCAGCGAATGGACACAAAACAGCAAATGGGGAAGGAGGGGGTTAAAATGGATCAAGTAAATAAATAAATCTTTAAAAAAAAAAAAATGCAGAGTCTGATTCAGTAGGCCTGGGGTGGGGCCTGAGATTCTGCATTTCTAATAGGAGAAGCAAATGCTGCTTGCCTGCAGACCACACTTTGAGTAGCTGAGGTCTATCCTCCCAGTCTCCTAGCATTTACCACCTGTGCTAGTAACACTCACCTCATCTAGCCCCTACCTGTGAGAAAGGTTTCCAGGTGAAGAAAACACCCAAGACTCAAACTCAACCCTTCCTAAATTACCTTGTCTTGTCCGTCCTCCCCCCAAAGTTCTAACTATACCCTCTGTTTCCCCTCTCTCAATGAGTCAGCCCAGTCACCGAAGGCCAGCAAAACAGCATCCTGAAGTAGGACAGAGTTTTAAGAAGACATTACCCCAAAAAGGGCAACCGAAATCTCCATGCTCTTGCCCTACCCCCTTACCTGAGAACTCCAGCCTCCTGCAAAAGACTCCTCCCTGGTGTTGGAGGAATTTCCAAGAGAGGCTGCGGGCATACTCTACAGCTGCTCTGTTGGGCAGTACAAGGGAGGATGATGACAAAATAAAAGATCATTTAATGGGGGAGTGAAAGCGTCCCAGGATACTTTGGAGGAAGAAGGCAGTGGAGTAATGAGAACTTGTCTGGACTTAATCACACTTCCTGGTGCCTTGCAGCCAGCACGTTTGCACATAAGGATGCTGAGCTCACAGTCCCAGGCTCTGCAGGGTTTCTGAGGGTGGGCTGCAAGTGGCCCAGGAATTCCAGCCCCTGGCAACTCTGACAGCGAAGCAATGTGCGCTGAATGAGCAAGGCACGCAGCCTCAGTTTCACGAGTCCCCAGCAGCTCCAGCCAGTCTTCTTGCAAGTTTAGAGGCCTTGTCTTCTGATGACCCTTCTCCAGGAGTTCTTGACTTAGTCTCCATCCCTGTTAAAATATGGTACCCAGAAGAAAGCTCAGTACTCTACTTCCTAAAGATGGGTCTATTTCCAGATGCAGGGGAGGATCATCCCATCCTGTGATCTGAATGCCTTCTTATGAAAGTAGCCTCAAATTGCATCCTCTCATTCTTACTGTAATTGTAGAGTCCTCTCTGATTGATCTCATTACCAATAAACTGCATTCAAGAATGATCTTCCCCACTTAGGACTAGTGCAACTGGTGCTTTTGAATGTAGATGTAGAAGCTTACATATATCTCTGTTAAATTTTGTCTTATTAATTTAAACTCTACATTCCAGCCTGCCAAAACCACTTTGAACTGTTATTGTATCTTCAGTTGTAGAATTTTCCTTTCCAACTTTCTATTATCTATAAATTCAGTAAGCAAGTCTGACTCATGCAGCAGTGAAGAAACCCTAGGCTCAGGAGTTAGGGATCTAGGCGCTAGTCCTAACCTTCTACATAAATTGTAAGAAAGTTATATAAACTCTCCGTATCTCAGTAAAATTATCTCAGTAAAAATCACCTGCTAGTCAAAAGTCTACAAAGAGTATTAAGAGTTCAAGTCCTAGAAACAAATCTCTTGAATTTAAAATCCAGCTCTTCCACTTATATGCTGTGTGACTTTGAACAAGCCACATAACCTCTCTGTGCATCAGTTTCTTCACCCGTTAAATGGAAATAATAATGATATGTATCTCATGGAGTTGTTAGGAGGATTAAATAAGCAAGTTCATGTAAAGTACTTAGAATTATGACTGGCATTACATAAATAAGTGTTTAGAGAGCACTATTTTATTCAAAACAAGTGATTGGTTAAAGAAAAAAAATTTAGCAGGACAGAATCAAAGACAGACTCCTATAAAAGTTCTCTGGAAATAAGGTGACCAGATGTCATGCTTTGTGAGGGACAGTCTTGGTTTACATTTGTTTTCCCAGCATAATTACCGATAGTGCCCTGTGTCAATCACAGGGATGTGCTGCTCAGATACCCACTCAAAAAAGAACTTGCTACCCACTCCGAGGAGTGTGGTTACATGACAGTCTATAGCTGTTATGTTCATCGGACCACTTCATCTCTTGAGCCAAACTCACACTCTTCTCAGAACCACCCAGGGCATTAACTGAGCAAGGTGGTGGTCCAAAGCCCCTGCTATTTCCACCCAATGCAGGACTCTTCTAATAGTCCATCTTTGCTCCAGAACAATCTGTTGCACTGGCAGGGACTTTTTAGGGTCTGTACCATGGTATCATGGCTCCCCAGCCCAACCCTCCTTCCTCCTCCTTTTTCCTTTCATAGGTATTACTCTCCGATAAACCTTTTGCCCTGCTAACTTTCTCAGCTCCACCAAGATTCAAACTCAACTGAGGTTCCAGCTTTCCAAAGGGCTCAGCTGACAAATGCCCCCTTTCACTTTAAAAAGTGGACCCAGTTAGACAATAAATTATATGCACACCCCATCTATAGACCTTTAGCTTTGCCCCTACCCCTGCTTGAACCATCATAGCTCCCCAGTGATACTATTATGTGCAACACACATTTTACCATCTTAATTACAAAGATAGCGTGAGACTTCAAGTTCTCTGACCTGTTCAAAAATAGGATTGCATAAGTATATCATTTCCCCTGATCTCTCAACCTGGAAGATTACACTAATACTTCTGACCAAATTATGAGGTTAATTTAACAAAACTTAGTGAATCCACAGCTAGTTCTAATGATCACATCTCTCCTTAGCTTTCCTAAACCAGGTGTTTAACATACCATGGCAGGGATTTTTCTTGCTTCTGAATCTACGGCCTTAGCTCCCACTCCAGGTTCTCTTGGCAGGCTGTGTGCAGTTTGTTCTGGTGGCTGAGGCTCTCGCCACCTCCTTGCTCCTCACAGTCCTCAGGGACATCCTCATACTCCTGCTATTTCTGGCCTGAAGAGAAAACTGGAGAGTTCTGCCTTCTCCTTAGTGAAAATCAGCAAACTCCTCCTAACCACCCACTATGGAGGTACAAAGAGAAATAGAATAGAGTTCTGGTTCTCAAGGAGCTCACAGTGTGGTGGAGAAGGCAGATCAACAGATGGTTTCAACATAAAATGGTTCTAAGAAGGGATACTTGCCCCACCTCCTTCACAGGACGCTTCCTAGAGATTGCATTTAAGCAGGGCCTTGAAGGATAAGTAACAGGGACCAGGACGAAAGAGGGGCTGGAGATTGAAATGACCTTCCAGACAGAGGCAAATGAATGTCAACAGGTGGGCTAGTGGAAGAGGTCAGAGGGAGCAGGTGAATCAAGGCACAGGAGACCTGAGGACAGGTGCTAAGGAGGTAGAACAACTAAGACCAGAGGCCATCTCAGGAACCCAGTCTCTGGGGAGGTGGCCATGGACCAAGCAGGCTACAGTGCAAGTAGCCACAGAACAAGGGGTGGGCAAGCCCTACTTCCTATCCTCACATCCACTAGGAGAAACCTGGTCTCCCAAAAAGGGATAGTGCCCTGCATCAGACGTCTTCACCTGTCTCTAAAGTGTTCTCATTTCTCTACCTATGTCTGGGTGGACAAGTGGGCCCTATTTGGTGGGTGGGAGAGGGTGTTGGGACTGTGGATTCTGCCCCAGGTTCAAAGATGTTCTCCAATTCAGCCCCATTGTCATAAAGCTGAAATAGTGACCCTCCATCTAACACATATAACTATTGCTCAGTACACCACAAACTCAACAGAGTACAGGGTTCCAGTTAAAGACACACATCCTACCATTTCCCCTAACATTGAGCTTTAGGGCCAAGTTTCCTTGCTGGGAGGCCAGTCCACAATTTGGGATGACAGGTGGAGAAAAAGTTTGGGAAACGTTCAAGACATGCTGAGAGACCTTGAGCGATTTATTTTAACCTCTCTGAGCCCACCTTCCGTCCGTAAAATAAAGAAAACAAATCCTCCTATTTGTGATCATTTGTGAAAAATTAAAGTGCCAGGAATGCTTGGCATATAGCAGCCACTAATGTCAGTCGGCCTTGCTCTCTCATCTCCATCAGAAAATAAATAAATCAAGCCCATCATTGGTGATGTCAGGCTCCTAGGTGTGCGACCCATCTCCATAGTCCTCTTCTTAGGTACAGATAGGCCTCCTCTTGATGAGTCTTCTCTCTGCCCCCATCACCTGAGCCCCTGTGTCCCTCATCTCCATCCCGTGCTTACATTTTGCCTTCCCCCTTCCAAGATTCTCTGGCCCTCTGCTAATCCAGCCTACTCTCAGGGCCCAGATGAAGCCTTATGCCTCCTTATGTGGTCCTCCTGGATCCCACAACAGCTATGGTGGTTAAATGTAACAGATATAGTCCAAGAAACATGACCAAGCCTTCCCCTGTAGGCCATACATCCTGCTGGAGCCTAGGCAGAGGGAGAAGGCAGGCTGGGAAATCGAGCCCCCCACCTTCTGCTGTGGTGAAATTACTTCATGAACACAAGGGATCGCATTCACTCCTGCTGCTTTATCAGCAGAGATGGGCAGTGCACTCTACCATAGACTCGCTTACTTTGCCATCCACGAAGAGAAAAGAAATTCTAACCTGTTCTCGTTCAGCCACTTATTGCATAAACGTATTGGGTGTCCACCAAGTGCCAGGCACCATGTCGGGCATCCTGGATCCAGGCTTTGGGACCCAACTCTGACTACTCTGTAGGTCTCTGAGAGCTGGGTTTCCTTCCTCTTTCCTCCCTTAAGTCAACTGTAAGTACATCATGACACACACTATCAGTAGAGCCCGAGCGAATCACTCTTGAAGAGAGGTGACCTTAGCTCAGTAATAATATTCATTCATTTCTTTGTTCACTCAACAAATATTTATTGGGTCCTTATTGTGTGCCAGACACTGTGCTGGCACCTGGTGAACAAAATAAACATCACCTCATGCATAGTCTAGTGTCCAAGAGAGAGATACATTAAACAAATAGACCCATGAACAAAGACTTGGAAGGAAAATAGTCCATTTCAAAGAGAGAAACACAGGATTGGCTGGTCAGGGAAGGTCTTTTGAAGCTGGGACCTAAGGGACAAGCAGGGCTGACTGGAAGAGGATGGGGAAGCCTCTTATCTCCTACCTGCACTCTTCCCCCACCCCTTGCAAGGACCCCTCACCCACTGTACTCAGTACCCAGAGCAGAGAGCCTCCTCCAACTGCGCCTCCATAGCTCCCTCCTCCCTTCAAAGCTCTGATCTCAACCCTGGAGAAAACCCTGCCCCCAACTAGTATTTATGGCCTTGCTTGTCTTCTAAAGAGCTGGCCATGTCACGTGGAAGTGTGCTACAGGGGAGGGAGGGGGCAGCTATGCCCCTGCTCTGCAGCCGGGGACTGGCACACCCGTGGGAGCTCAGCTTCCAGAGAGGGGCTTTGGAATGGCCACAATTAAGAATGATAGAGGCAATAAAGTTCAATTAGCCATCTGGAGCAACCGCACGCTCCCCAGGGCCAGGGCTCGGACGCCGGTGGCTGCCAACAGATGTGGGCAGAGAGGGGCTCCGAGGGATGAGAGCCGATGACCGTCTGGGAAGGAGGTCAGTTAGAGGGGACTCCAGCAGTGGCCAGGTGGAGCCGCAGGGCACCAGAATACCTTCGGCCCCAACACCTGGGTGAATTCTGTTTCCATTTTAGATACAATCCTCAAAAAATATTAGGGGCATTATTCATGTAGAAAACAGCTTCCCTTTCCTTGGATAAATGTAGAAGATGCATCTGAGGTATCGGGGATTATTAAAAGGAAACCCCCCTTCCCCTCTCCAAGCTGTCCTCTGGCTCTCCCACAGGTACTACATCGGTTGGGAGTCCTACAAACTCAGGTGCAAGCTCCAGCATGGCCACTTAATTGCCTGTGCAAACTTGGATAAGTGACACAGAATCTCTGAGCCTCAGGTTTTCATCTGTAAAATGACTATAGTAATCCCTCTCCTCCCAGGTTTCTGGGAAGATGATACAGAATGGAGGAGGTGGAACCCTTAGGCGCTCCCTGTTCAGTCTCCATTACTGGTTATTAGTAGCACTGGAAGGTGATGTGGTCTTGGCCTGAAGGCAGGTGGGATTGGAATTGAGGCTGAGGGTAAGGGCGAGGCACTGAGAACCCTGGTGTCCAGTCCCTGTCCAGTTCCTCCAGCCCACAGCCACGGGCCTGCTTATTCTTCAGCTGTGTGCTTCTTTTCTAGAAGCACAGTACGCTTCCATTTCCCCATCTCGTGAGAGTGAATTAACAGGAGCACAAACACAGGTGTCACTATGATTTATGGAGTAATTAATAAACAATTAAGGTATCTTGGAGCACAACTACGCATTTTATTTCAGCCGGCTTGCTTGCATTCAGTGTCGTGGGCGGTACCTGACCCATGGTGGTGGGTGGTCTGGAAGGGTATGTGGGTTTTACGTAAGACCAGGGTGCAGGGTGGACACTGCCAGAGAGGCATAACATCTAATGAGCTGTTGTCAAAGGCAGCCAGCTCTAAACCCGGGCCTTTCCATGTTAGGTCTCTGCACGGGCCCTGCACCATCCTGGGAGCTGAGAAACTTCTCCGGGAGATCTGCTCCGTGGGCTCCTGGACTCAGCCAGGAGATGGCAGAGTCCACAGAGCCACACGCCGCCACTGCTCTAAGCGCACTCTCAAGGCTTTACGTGGCTCACTTTGAACCTGGGCCACTTGTGTGTTTCCTGAACTGGAAAAAGCACCGTCAGTCCACTCCTCTCCTGGGGCAACATCTTCCACAGCACTGTAGCCAACAAGGCTCCATCTTTTTATGCAGGCCCACCGCCCAGCCTGCTTACAGGGTCCCCTCTGCTCTAGGGTACTGCCAGGTGAGCCTTATGGGTATGCTTCCATCATCCTCTCCCTAAATCTAGTTCCATCCCTGTGTTCTGCCTACCAACCACCTAAACGTTGCTCAGACCTGCCCACTCCATCCCACCCAACCACTCCCACCCCAAAGGCCTTTAGGACTTCCCATGGGCCTTAGGATAAAGACCAAACAAAGGCTCAAAGGAGCCTATGGTCATCAACCCCACTCCAAACCCTTGACGTTCACCCATCCTCTCACCCGTGAGGTGGCCTCTGCCCACCACTTCCACCACATGGGCCTTCAGGAGAACCTCTCCTCTCATCACGCTTTGTGCCACACTGGGCCCACTGAACTCCTCCCATCCTGTCTCCTCAGATTTGTTGGGATACTGCCTCCCAGCCCACACCAGCCCCACTGTCCCCTTCTTTATACCATACCAGGTTTCTGCTCTCACCACTCACTGCTTTCACCTTCCCACATCCAAATCTACTAGTGAGAACCCAGTTTCTGGATCCCTTTCTCCAAGAAGCCTACCCCAAGCAGTCTGGTCTACACTTACCTCTCCCATCCTCACTGTCTCCAATGACCACACACAATGGCAACACAATGCTTTTCCTTTTTTCTTGCTGCTCTTGATTGTGAAGTGGAATGGCATAGAGTACAATAGAACAGCTCTCAAGTCCAAAAAAACCAAGCTCAAGTCCTAGCTATGCTGCTCGCTGTCTCTGTGACCATAAACAAGTCACCTAAACTCTCTCTACCTTGGTTTCCACATCTGTAAAATGGGGATCACTGTTTTGAAGAAAAAATGAACTCAAGTGCTTAGCATAGTACCTGACACAGTAAAGGCTCCATGAAAATTAACTCTATTGTCTTCTCTCTCTCTCTCACTCTCACCCCCCCCTCTCTCACACACACACACACACACACACACATACACACACACACACACACATGATTTTGATGAGACCAAATGGCACAAAGGCAAGGATCAGTTAAAATCTGTTTACAACCAAGAGAGAGACAAGCTGACACTCAGAAATCAGTTCTTCTCTGGTTCCCACATTGTCACTAACTCCACTTTTTAATTCAATGTTTCCTTGTTTCCCTTCCACTGAGTCTCCTGTCTGTGGCATCTATCTATAGCTGACATCCCACACTCTCTGTGACTCCAGGTTGAAGGATTGGCCGGGATTAGAATTGCCAGATAAAAAGCCAGTACAATATTTGACATGCTTATACTAAAAAAAAATATTTGGTGTTTACCTGAAATTAGAATTTAACTGAGCATCCTATATTTTCATTTACTAACTCTGGCAACCCTAGGTGGGAATGTCTCAGGAACCTCATTTCTTCCATTGGGAAACGCCCCTGTAACCACTCTAGTTTCCCTGGGGCCCTCTCATACAAACCTGGAAGTATGTTTACTATGGCCAATTCAATTCTTCAATAAGTACTTCTAAATGCAAATATGCATCAAAACCTTTTGAAGCCCACAAAACGGTTTTAATAGCCTTCCTGATACTCCCTCTACCTGCCCTTGTTACACCAGGAACACACACATACTCACAAAGGAAAAAACAAATATGATTGATGGGGTGGAGGAGGTGGGTACAATAGTCTATAAGGTCCCTTCCAATTTTTACCTAGCAGATGGACTGCACACTGTGGCCTTGTATGTTCAAAAATACCCTGAGAGAGAATCATGACCTTGCCTGGGTATAGAATTCATAGGTCGTAATCCTTGTCTTTCAATGTTGGTAAGTATTATTCCACAGGTGTCTGGCTTCCAGTATTGTAAATGAGTCTAATGGCCTTTCCTTTACTAACGGCCCGCTTCTTCCATCAGCAGCCTATGAAATTTTCTTTTTCCTTGGAGCTCAGCAATACCACCTGACCATGACTAGAGAATGCCTGTGTGCAACAGCTCTGGAACCCTCACTGACTCCTTTCACAGCCATGGCCATGGCTTTCTTCAGTCAGGAAAGGTTTCTTCTATGACTTTTTAAATTATTATTTCTCCATCTATGCTTCTAGAACTCCTGGTTTTGTTGTTGTTGTTGTTGTTTTTCATTTTATATTTGTTGGTTTTCTCTCTTCACTTTCTGCTCATGACCTCTACATCTTTGTGCTTTGACCTTGCGAGTTATTTCTCCCAAAGGATCATCCAGAACATTAGCCTGGTTCCCAGTGACGACCAGTCTCTTTTACAGTTTGCCAATCAAATTGCTTGAATTGAGAATCCGTTTTTTGGTTGTTTTAGAAAGTCAATGTTGTTCTCTAGTTTTCCTTGAGAGTTTTTATTTCTATTCTACTAAAGCTCTCTTCTGCCTCATCATTTTGTCCTACCTCAGTAAAAGCCACCTGTTCTGGTTGTTTACTAAATTCCCTTAAGTGGATGTGGAATTTTCTTTTTCTACTTATGATTATATGCTCTCTTGGCACTCCGACGGTTCCAGCTGCTGAGGGTCTCTCAAACTAGTAGGAATTAGATTTTTGCCTCTTGGTGGGCTGTGAGTGAATGAGTCATCAATGATTCCCAGTCCTCTCCACAGTGAGGGAAGAAAACAGATCCTCCCCATGTGTTCCCTCCATACAGGATAGAGGCGGTCCTCTCCCCCTTTGCACCACACTGCTTGGCAGACTCAGGTAGTACTTCCCAGGACCCCACACATCCAGCAACAGGTGCAGCAGCTCTCTGAGGACCCCTGCCTTAGTTTGCCAGGGCTGCATAACCGAGTACAACAAATTGGAAGACTTAACAGCACCTGCAATTTGTTGTCTCAGTTCTGGAGGCTGGAAGTCCAAAATCGAGGTGTTAGCTGAGTCGTGCTTCCTCTGAAGTCTGTAGGGCTCTGGAGGTGACTTGTCAGCCGTCCACCGCTCAACCTCTGCCTCCGTCACATGGCCATCTCTCTCCGTGTCTCTGAATCAGTCACCCGGGTGTCTGTCTAAATTTCCTCTCTTTATAAGGACTCTAGGCATATTGAATAAGGGCCCAACCTAATCCAGCTTGACTTCATCTTAACTAATAACACTTTCAAAGCTCTCATTTACAAAAAAGCTCACATTCACAGGACCGGGGCTTAGGACTTGAACATGTCTTTGTGGAAGACACAATTCAATCCATAACAATGCCCCAGGCCCTCTTAGCAGATGGGCTTCCCAGGGAGTTGTGAGAATGGAGAGCCTTCTCTAAGCCGGGTCACTCAGCCCTCACTTGAACTAAACACCTAGCACCAGCCCAGCAGGACCACTCATGGCTGTTTGCCTCCAGAGGGGAAATTGCTATGAAAAGAGCCTGGAGTCCACAGCCATGGGGACTATGCTCTGGACATCAGCTTCTCCAAGCCTCCGCTATAAATACTACTCGTCTAAGACCTCCTCTTCACTATCCTGGAAAAAACCATAGTTCCTCTGGAGTAGTTGAGTGAATAGATGTTTTCCAGGCAGTTATGGTTGAGTGGGAAATTATCTGATTTTGGAATCTGAAGGCTTGGGTTTAAGACCCATCTCTAAGCATGCTGTAAATGTTAAAGTGCTGTATCGCCATGAGTTATCTCTGCAATCATATTACTGAATAAGTCTAATTCCAAGTCTGGTTCCTGAGCGAGGCCCTCCCAGTGCTCTCCCAGGCAGCTGATATTTTTCTGCAGAGCACTTTATACCAACTCTTTGGGGGGAAAGCGAACTACAATAAATCAAAGACAACTACAATTGCAGAGGCTACACCATATTTTCATAGGACGTCATATGGTACAGAGCTAAAGGTTTATTGAAGTCAGGATATTTTGCCTTATCTTTCAGACCTGTCATTGTGACATTGGAGGAAATTAAAATGGTCTGATGTAATTGGTTCTGAATAGTCACGTTGGTTTTCATCCAGTACCCTCCGGTTTTCTGGTATTTGTAAATTAATTATTGGATGATTTGTTGCAGTATCTCTCACACAATAATAGTGCCTGTCACAGCTCATGACATTTATAATATGTTTTTGAGCTTCTTGGCAATGTGCACTAAGTAAATATAAGTTATTAATGTTGGCCTCTCTATGGTGGCAGATGATCAGGCATGAGGATGAGTGGACAGGTTGGGCTCTCCTGCTGAGCAGGTTATCCCACTAATCGAGAGATCTCTCTGGGAAAGAGATTGGTGAAAGTAATCTTTATCCTCACCATGATTGGCACAGCCACTTTTCCTTCCTCCTTCCTTTTTCTTACTTGCTCCTCTGGTTCATTAGGTAAAGCATCTGTCCAGGAAATTCTCTTTCAGTCAGCATGAGGATGCCTTTTAGCACACCTGATCATTTAACCCAAGCAAAAGACAAAAAGTCTCTACCTTGCTTGTCAATTTAGGGATGCTGGAAGCCAAAACCAGGGAAGTCAAGTCCCAGTCATGAACCACAGACAGCAGTTTGTGACATCTCTTCAGAATCTGTTCTGAAAGAGAGAGAAGTCAGGGGAACGGGGTCCCAGGCTCAATTTCCCACTGGCTGACTGGGGCAGGGTACACAGTCTCTCAAGTCCTTAAGGAGATTGACTAGATGTCTTCAAAGGGTCCTTTCAGAGAGTAGCTTTGCTCCAGATTAGGTTCTTAAAACACAGGCTTGGCAGATGTACTCTTAGAACAAAGGAGAAACAGATTCTCTGACCACTGGTTTGAAAGCTTAATGGCCGTAATGCCTAGTGGGAAACTCCATGGATTAGCCAAGGATGGCAACCAGGATGAATAGTACTAGGTAGTGGACGTCTTTACCACTACTACTCCTTGCCTTCCCCATTCCTTGGTGCTTTTTTATTGTCCCTAATGGCTCCTGAAATTCCCAAAAAAGAATGTCTTTTCTAGGCAATGTCCACTGCTCACATATTTCAGCCTTCAAACTTACCTGTCCTCGATCCCTATCAAGAGGTCTGCTTGGCAATTCAAATACATCAGGAAAGCAAAATTAGAGGTCATATAGTTGTAGTCAATAATAACTTATTGCTTGACATTTTATCAGGAACATATATACTTTATAAACAGAGGTCATTTTTGGCTAGGTGACCACAAAAGCAGCTTAGGAGACTCTGTGAACACTCAAACCTCATCAGGCCAATTCTAGATATCCTATTTAACTCACAGCTCATCCCCCCAACAGAGGAAGAGGGATGAGATGGTATTGGAAAAATGTTCAAAACTGAAAACTTATCTCATAAGGAAGGAGGAAATGCCAGCCTCTGCTTTGCACCCTGGGTCCTGTGCTTGGATTAAGACCAACCATTTCTCCCCTTCCCAGCATTTAGAGCCCCAGGAAGCTGCAGGGTGGCATGATAGGACAAGGCTAAATAGCGCAGGAAGAGCCCAGGGTTCCAGTTCTGTTCATTGTCACTTATACACTGGGTGACATCTTCTCTCCGAGCTTGGCTTTTTTTGTGCTGTAAATCATGGGAGCTTACTGGGTTCTATAAGGTCCCTTTTAACTTCCATTTTAGCTCTTAAATTGTGGTTCTCACCTCACCTGCCTCCTCAAGGAGAAACAGATTATGGTGTCTTTATCATCAAAAGGTTGCAGGATTTGGGGGATATCTAGTAAGCACCCACTTTTCCTGCTGGCTTGGGATGAGGTCTTTTACTCCAGGTATCCCTTTGTACTTTCTATCAGAAAGATGCAACACCAGTCTTTAAGAGTTGGTTCCTGCCCAGATTCACTTCCAAGCAGCAGGCCAGTCTTCCTCCCCTAGCAGTGCTTTGAAATGTAAAATAAAGGCTTGTTCTGTTGTTTTTTCACCACCAACCTACATTGCAGAGGAGCAGAGCTTGGCTGTTGCATTCCAAGATGTGCTATGCATCCATAATGCTCTTAGCAGTTCCCACCAGAGGATGTGTCACCTTCACAGCCCAAATTCAGCTGAAACTTGAAAGCTAATCAGATAGGACAGTGCCCTTGGGTACACAGCAGGAGGTTAAGTCCCAGCTCCGGAGCTTCCCTGTCCCACACCCTCTGGCCCATAAGGCTGCCAACACAGTCCAACAAAATGTTCCTGCCAGTTCCAGGAATGTCACAGTGAAGGCAGTAGCCATGAAGTCTTCACAGAAAGGCACCTGCTGAATGATTTCTAGAAGAGTCAGAAATTCTTGATTCAAATGTGGCTCTGAGATTAACAGCTAGTCACTTACCTTCTCTGTTCCTTGGTTTCCTTTTCTGTAAAATAGGGATAATCACATCTGCCTTGACTTTTGTGAGAAGCAACTGTGAGAGATGTAAATTAAAACACTTTTTAAACCAGTTGCTCTTGATGGGGAGGGGGGCATCGTAATTGCCAGAAAATTGTCTCAAAATAAGCATGCCACACAGCCTTCCCCACTTTCTGGAAATCTTATCCCCCAGGTCCAGGACAGAGCCTGGCCGTGTGCATGGCCCCCAGAAAGATCCCGAGAAGATTCTGACCCACACCACCCTGTCTGTGTGCTGTGAGGATGTGAGAGGCAATTGTTAGTGTGTGGGGTTCATTCCTCACCAACATCTGGATGACGCTGGAAGGAAACACACAAGAAACCACAAAGACAGAACCCTGGCCCCATGAACACTGAAAGGCAGTTGGGCTATCTGTCCAGGTGGGAATGAGGCTAGATTGAGGCACCTAAAACAATTCAGACTAAAGTGAGATGGGATCATGGATGCATCAAGCCAGACTGAGTTACCAATGAAAACGGGTAACTCCCAGGGACCTCTGGAATTTTTCATTTTCTGATCGCCTTACCCAAGATTGATCAAATCAGGTCTTGACACTCGGGGTCCTAAAACAAAAGTCTGTGCATGTCCTTTCCTTCCTCCACCCTTACTCTGGGGGATGGGGCTCCTTTAGTGCAGACATAGTGAGTGAAGTGGATTGACCACTTTTCAGCTGGCCACAGATGCTGGGCCTGCTGCTGGGCAGCATCAGGGATGGCATCAAAAACTAAGCCCTCTCACCTGACTTTGGGCTCTCTGGGGCCCCTTTGATATCATAGATGACTGGGAGTCAACAACCAGCCAATCCCAGCTCTGTGATGGGCTGAACCCCAGACCCTGGGCTCTTAACTGTTGTTCACATTGACTAATAAATCCCCAGCCATACTCAACGTTTGCCCATATTCACATACCCATTAATCCAACACAAGATCCTTGAAAGCCATCTTGTATACCCAGCATGGTCTTTAGACACCTTTGAAGACACTCATCCCCTGAAAACTTGAGTACCTTTGATGGCAAATGCATCACTAATACTATCCAGGCCATGCTTATACATGAAATATCATCTGTGGTCGTTTTTAAAAATGGCATCAAATCTTTGGCACTTCTCCCATTGAAAGTTGGAGTCTATGTCTCTCCCTTTGAGTCTGGACAAATGTATGACTGCTTTGACCAGTAGAGTGTGGTAGAAGTGACAGGGACGTCCAAGGCAAGGTCAGAAAAGACCATGCAGCCTCCACTTGGACCTCCTGTAATGCTCACTTTGGAGAAAGCTAGCTGCTATGTAAGTCTATCTACCCTAAGACCACCACAGGCTGGAGAGAGAGCACATGTGGGCACTCCAGTTGACAGCCCCAGCTGAGCTCTCTGGCAACAATAAGCAACAATGCAGCCATGTTTGTGAGCCATCTTGGACATTCATCCTAGCCAAGCCTTCAAATGACTTCAGCGCTGGCCAGTTTCTGAAAACAACCACATCAGTGACCCCATGTAAAACCATATAGACAAGCCCTTTCCTAATTCTTGCTCCCACAAAATCTCAAGCAAAATAAAATGGTTGTTTTGGGTTGCTAAGATTTGGGATAAGATGCTACACAGCAATAGTAAGTGAAATGTCTTCTAACTCCAATAATTTTTTTTAAATGCTGTGATGAATCTGAGAGGTGAGCATTTCCTCAGATCACTTGATTCCATCACATTCAGCTACTCTCATGTGGATGGGAATAAAACTTGGTAAACCTTCCTAGAAGCAATTTTGGCACCATTCAGAGAGAATGCTAAAACCTACCTGCCCTTTGACTTGTCAATTACAATTCTAAGAGTCTGCTCTAGTGAACTTATTACAGATATACACAAAGAATTACGTGAATCGTATATAAGAAAACTCATTATTGTTGTCTATAATAGCAAAACATTGGGAATAATCTAAATGTCCCATTAAGGGATTGGTAAATAAGCCATAATGCGTTCACACAAGAAAATAATCTACACTATTTTAAATTGTTTTTTGAAGTATACTTGATGACACATTATTCATGATCTATTGGTAAATTAAAATGGAAGCTGCAAATGGTATTTCCTCATGTTAAAAATACGTATATCAAGAAAACCAGCAAGAAGGCATCAGAGTAAGAAGCTCCTAGAGTCAGCTCATGCTAAAGGGCAATTAGTCATCACCCAGAGCTATCTAAAGCACTTGTTTGGGGGCCTCAGAACACCGGAATAGCATCCTGCAACATCCTTGAAAGAATGGAAGGAGGAAACTGCCCATCTGCAGTGAACTTGCATGAGTAGAGCACTCCACGCCACGGAGGCCAGTGCCCAACCCCCACTGGAGGCACAAGCCTCCTCAGGAGCTATTCCGTGGCTGAAATTGGAAGCTCCACTTCCCAAAAATAGGGGAGGAAGAGACAGTTGGGCACCAACTTCAGCTACCGATTAGTAAATTCTGCAGACTAAAGTATGTTCCTAAAAACAGCTAAAGCTTGAAACTGTCCAAGTTGGAAAGAGGTGGTAGCTGCCATTTTGACTCTGCCCCCAGCATGAGGGGAAGCCGGGCTGACTGAAAATCACAGTGATTTTCACTGTGTTTCTTTCACCCAGATCTGCCTGCAGCACTAGCCTAGGCTTCAGCTCTAACTCTGGCAGGGAAGAAGCTGGTGGGACCTGTACCAGCCTCTCCCAGTAACTGCAGGTATATTCAGCTGGCAAAGACTGAATCGTTGGAAGTCTACCTGGGCAACTAAAATCATTTTGGACCCACAGGACATAGATTTCTGCCTACACTCGCAGCTCCATCCCCACCCCAGGCAGGGGAGAAAGGGGTGTGAAGCTTCATCAGTCTCTCTGGGCAACTACAGTCTAGGCTTGCATGACTTGGATTATTACACATGGTTGTGGCTCTTTCCCTACCCCTGGCAAAGGAGAAAGGTGGGAAAAACTTCATTGGTCCCTGGAGCAACACAGGCAGCTTGAGTCTCCACAGCTTACAGCACCAACTACATCCTAGGCTCCTATTACACAACCAGCAAGGGAGAAAGGACAAGAAAGCCCTAAACTAAAGAGAGAAACTGTACCCAGAATAAATACCCTCGTAAGCCTGATGCCAAGACACCAACAAAAAATTACAATCCACACCAAGAAACAGGAAGATATGGTCCAGTTAAAGGAACAAGATAAGCCTCCAGATGACATAAAGGAATTGAGACAACTAATCATAGATGTTCAAACAAACCTCCTTAATAAATTTAATGAGATGGCTAAAGAGATTAAGGATATTAAGAAGACATTGGATGAGCACAAAGAAGAATTTGAAGGCATGCATAGAAAAATAGCAGAGCCTATAGGAATGAAAGGCGCAATAAATGAGATTAAAAATACAATGGAATCGTGTAATAGCAGATTTGAGGAGGCAGAAGGAAGGATTGGTGAGCTTGAAGAAGTGGCTTCCAAAAGCAAACATACAAAAGAACAGATGAAGAAAAGAATGGAGAGAATTGAACAAGTTCTCAGGTAACTGAAAGACAGCTAGAAAACGGCAAACATTTGTGTCATGGGTGTCCCAGAAGGAGAAGAGAAAGGAAAAGGGACAGAAGGAATATTTGAAGAAATAGTGGTAGAAATTTCCCGACCCTATTGAAGGACATGGATATCCATGTCCAAGAAGCACAACATACTCCCTTCTGAATAAATCCAAATAGACCAACTCCGAAACACATACTAATCAGAATGTCAAATGTCAAAGACAAAGAAAGAATTATGAGAGGAGCAAGCAAAAAGCAATGAAAAAATAAAAATAAAATAGTAAAATAGTAAAAACTAATTTTAAAAAATACATATGTTTAGAGGAAAAAGCTCAAATGATAAAAATGATGATGGCTTTTATTTTCTTTATGTTTTCCCATATTTTCCACATTTTTTATAATCAACATAGTATTATAATCAGGGGAAAAAAGCAATTTTAAAGAAAAAGAAAAAACAGAATGTCCTAAAGGGCACGAATGTGAAAAGAGTATAAGAATCCAAGCACCTGGAAGGGTAATGAGACTGCCAGGCACAGCTATGGAGCAAAGAAACAATTCCCAAAGCCTCCCAGGATTGTGAGGCTAAACTTACTGGTGGACAAGAAGCCATGTGAGGTCTTCAGAGGAGAAAGAAAAACAAATAGAACTGAGCTGGAAAACTGGAGACCTTGAGATTGAAGATCAGAAACTAAATGTAAAAGGGGATCTGGGAAAAGAAACCACAAGTCTGGAGAAGCAGATGTGGCTCAGGCGACTAGGCTCCCGCCTACCACATGGGAGGTCGCTGGTTTGGATCCTGGTGCCTCCTAAAGAAGGCAGCAAGTTGGCACAATGGGCAGGTGCAGCAAGCTGACACAAGAGACACAAGAAGAAAAGAACATGATAGAAGACACAACAGAGCAGGGAACAGAGGTTCCAGGTGTCTCCTAAAGAAGACAGCGAGGTGACACTATGGGCAGGCACAGCAAGGTGATGCAACAAGAGACGTGGGGAGGAAAAACAGAACGAGAGACACAACAAAAGGGGGAGTAGAGGAGGCTCAAGCGATTAGGCACCACCCTCCCACATCGGAGGTCCTGGGTTCAGCTCCCAGTGCCTCCTAAAGAAACAAGGAAGACAAACAGACTCAGCAAGTGAAAAACAACAAAGGGGTGAGGGGAAATAATTAATAAATAAAATTTTAAAAAAAAAAAGTCTGTAGGAAACTGGCAGGTGGAGGACCATCCAGACTTTTGTCCAGCCGAAAGCCCCTAGAGCCCAGACCATGTCAACATGAGCAGAAAGTGATATCCTGTATGCAATTTATTACAGAACAGTAGAAAGATACCACCACTGAATGTGTGTCCATCTATGCGGGGCAGGAGGCTTCAGGGGAGAGCATTGATAAGCGCTCCTGGAATCTCCTTGAGGACTTGCATCAGCAAACTGCAGGCTCCTGGGCTGCACTGTCCAATATAGTAACCACTAGCCAAATGAGCTATTTAAATCCAGATTAATTAATATTAAATAAAATTTAAAACTCAGTGCTGCTGTCACACTAGCCACATATCAAGTGTTCAGTAGCCACATTCATATCGGATGGCACAGAATAGGACATTTCCGTTATCCCAGAAAACTTTCTAATGGATGGTGCTGTTCTAGGGAATCACGCAACTTGGATTCTTAGATTTCTAGAGCGATAACTGTGGTAGAAAAATGGAATTTGAAGTCAATAGGCTCATTGAAGCCCAGTTCTCACACTTCTCAGATGTGAGATCTTGGGCCCATTACTAAACCTCCCTGAGTCTCAGTGTCCTTATCCATAAAATGGGAATAATCATGCCTCCCTTACAGGATGGTGATAAAGATTAAATGGTATAAAGAGTGCACACCTCCAAGTCAAAGCTGACATGTAGCAGACACTCAAAAACAGTAGCTATCTTACTAAGGAGGATCCTTGGGGTCTGTATTAGTCAGCCAAAGGGGTGCTGATGCAAAATACCAGAAATCTGTTGGCTTTTATAAAGGTTATTTATTTGGGGTAGAAGCTTACAGTTACCAGGCCATAAAGCATAAGTTATTTCCTTCACCAAAGTCTGTTGCCACATGCTGGAGCAAGATGGCTGCCAATGTCTGCAAGGGTTCAGGCTTCCTCTTTCCTCTTAAGGTTCTGTGGTTCCAGCTTCTTCCAATACCAACTGTAGGCTGGAATAAGTCTCGTCTCTCACCCGGGTCTCGTTTTTCTCTGGGCTCAGCTGCTCTGCTCTCTCCACAAGGTCAGCTATAGACTATTAGGCTCTCTCTCTTCCCAGGACCTCTGCCATGTCTATGAAGCCATCTCTATTTCTCTGTGTCCTTCTCCTGTATGTTTACTTCCCAGGGTTCCAGCATCCAAACTCCAGCGTCAAAAATCCAACTAACTCATCTGCCTTGTCATTTTCTCTGTGAGTCCTACTGACATGGTCCAATCAAAGCCTTAATCATAATTTAATGAAGAGTGAAACCTCTGAGTCCAATACAATCTAATGTACCCAGAGGAACAGACCAATTTACAAACATAATCCATTATATATTTTTGGAATTCATAAATAATATCAAACTGCTACAGGGTCCTTCCAAGAGCAGCTCAGAACATCCAAACCAACCAGACTTACTCAGAACTCAAGATCTTTTGCACCCACAATCAGCCTAAAAATGAAAGGCTCTTTGGCCTTTTTAAAGGTATTGGGTTTTTTTTAATGGATGAAACTGAAGCAGTCATGGAAAGGTAGTGATTCAGAGGGTGAAGCAGGTCAAAAGGAACATAAAATTTAACATCATGCAAGACCAAAGAAAAATTAATAATAAAAAATAAATTTTAAAATTGACTGGAAAAAAAAGGGGTTTTTTGCTCACCTAGTCTCATACTTCATGCAAGCCCCGGATGGTGAAGACCTAAAGAAAAGATCAGAAGATGCCCGGGAGCTTTGTAGGTATCATCCAAATTCCCTCACAACAGCAGAGCTTCTCATCTCTATCCTACAAATGGGGAAAATGAGGTTCTGCAAGGTTACAGTGGTGGAGCTGGGACTCCAACCCACACATTCCTTGCTGCCTGCTAAAATATTTCGCCACAATGGCATTAAGGAGGCTTTCTGAATCACAGTCTAAATCCCTCCATGGGACTTCAATCTTTGGGCTGTCTATGTGTCAATCAGGCCTTGAATCTCAACAGAGTTGCAACACCTACTCTCCAATTCATTGGACTCACCCAGGACAACTAACAAGGAAATGATGATGGACAACGACCATCCCAAGGAACAGAGAGAGTCTGCAACTGCAAGCAAGATAGTCCCATCCATCTGCCCATGGGACCTAAGCCCCATCTCAATTAGAGGCAGAGTGGGCATCACCATCCCAGAATCCTCAGGATTGGGGCAAGAACAATGGACTAGAGTAAAATTACTGTTATTCTACCATAGACTTATTGGGATTCTAGCAATGGAAGAACATTTATCATTGATGTGGAGCCAGTGGCCACTGGAGGTTCTGAGGGGAGGGAGAGGGGAAAAATGGGTGTAATATGGGGGCATTTTCAGGACATTGGAATTGTCCTGAATGATGTTGTAATGACAGATACAAGCCATTATATACCCTGTCATAACTTTAAAAATTGTGCAGGAGAGAGATTAAACTATAATGTAAACTATAATCCACACTTACTGGCAGTGCTCCAATATGTGTTCATCAATTGTAACAAATGTACCACACTAATGAAGGATGTTGTTAAAATGTGGGAAAGTGTGGGAGAGGTAGGGAGTGGGACATATGGGACTCCCCTACATTTTTTATGTAAAAGTCATGTAATCTAAGTATCTTTTTTAAAAAATTAAAAATTAAAAAAAAAAAATCCCTCCATGGCAGGACAAGCGTATCTGGGGAGATAAGAGGAGACTGGAAACCTTGTCTTGGGGGCGGTGGGGAGGGTGCGGAAGGACTCCTGCTATTTCCTTGGAAGGCTGAAGAACTCGGAGCAAGCTGTCAGGGGTTATCAGAGGACATAAAAAGCACTCCCAGGCATTACTTAGTGGGGAAAGAAACGAGAAGCAGAACACCCAACTTGTGGAAACGTCCATTCCCAACCAGGATTGAACACCGACCTCAGGGAGGGGGAATGAGGAGGGATTGGCCTTCCTGGGGCGGGAAGCAAGTGTAAACACAAGCAACACTTTTCCCGTTCAGCTTCGACATAAACCACAGTTACGGAGCGAGGGAGCCAATTTCAGGATGACAGGAGTAGGCATAAAAAGGATATGTGGAACCGTTCGCCTCTTCCCCGGCACGGCATAACCATGCTATAACTAGACAGAGTGTTCAAATGGGCGCTACAGCTAATTAACAGTGCCCCTTTAAAAAGAGAGCTCTGCTTAGTTTATGGACGTGCTGAAAATAACTAGCAGGATTTAAAATCAGGCTCTCCTTATTCATTTATTTTTCCCTATAACTTGAACCGTGTTTTCCCTGGGTTCCAAACTAATGAAATGCTTATTTAGAAGCTGGGGCCATCTGTGGCTGGTGCTGCCTCATGCACTTCTGCTCCCTGCCCGTGGGAATTTCCCAGGATGCCTGGGCCTAGGAATCCCAATTGTGTGGGGAGGTGTGCACTGGGAGGAGAGGTTGGACGCTGGTGCAAGGCTGCTCCTAGGGGCCTGGCTCCCAGCTGCTCCGCTGGGAAGTCCTGACAGCTGGCACACTGGCCACCTCACCTGCCCCCGTGGCATGCTAACTGATGCAGGAAACTGGGAAGCCTCACTCCAGCAAGATCCTTCTCTCAACCACAGGCATGGTCTCTGCACGCTGATGCCTCCTTTCCTGCCCCCCTCTGTTGAGATTCAAGGCCCGACTTTCTCCTTCATCAGACAAGAACGCCAACCTGTAATGCTTCATCTGTGCTGCTTTATTGCTTGCCCAGGGATGGTTTCCCTCCTTTACCCATATGATTAAAAAAAAAAAAATTAAATGCATTACATTCCCCTCTATTAATAAGGTTGGCCCCGGGACCCACCTGCCTCTGCTGCTCCTTGAATGCTCTCCTGACAACCATTCCTTCTCTCTCCGCATCGGCAGTCATGATCCTGAGACCTGTGCCCACTGCCATCGCAGGTATAAACAGCAAGCCGGACACTTTCGGCCTCACCCTGGGATGAGCCCTGCTGATGGGCAAGCTCCTCAGCAGTGCAGTACTGGCAGCAGCCTGACTTGCTGGGCCCCCACCCCAGCCCACCTGGGCCAAAAAGATTCCTTTGTTCCTGCTCATTTTCCTGTCCTCCCAGGTCTAGACTTGATAATATTAATAGTAAAACACCAACTTTCAACACATGCCTCGATCTCCTGTTTCTGGCCCCCTTCCCAGCCTGGTCTCTCCAAATACCATATTCAATGAGCATTTCATGTGGACCTACTCTGTGCCTGATATTGTCTAGGCCACACACCTGACAAAGACTGGGAGCTCAACAAACATTTGCAAAACAAATTATTGCATTGACAGGAAGGGACAGCCAGACAAGAACCAATAAAGCACAGTGTGATCAGTGCTGTAGAAGAGGTGAGTACAAATTCCTTTGGGAACTCAGGAAAAAGAGCAACTAATTCGGTCTGGGTTGGATGCATTCCAGGTAGGGGGTACCCAACGTGCAAAGACATGACAGTGTGGAAGTGGCCAGCTCTTCTATGCTTATTCTTGCTCAACGACAAAGCTACACGGTCACAGAAGAGCTGACCAAGATGCCTCTAGGTGGAGGTCACTGTAGCACCCAGCCACCTATGCTGGGCTTACCTACCTGATGAGGATTGAATCACTCGGAAGTTTCATTCCTTGAGCTTTATTCTGCAAAGGCTCCTTGGGTAGGCTCTGGGGCTACAAGGATGAGTCAGACCAGTCCCCGCCCTTGAGGAGCTCACAGCCATGTGAGGAAGAAAAAACAGGCAAGTATAATAAAGTGTGATGAGGGTGCTGATGATTCTGCCAAGCCTGAGCACATGGGCCACACTGGCTCTGACTTCTACAAGCTCTGAGATGGTGGGAATGCCAGGGGGAGGTGGGGAATCACTCTCAGGATGCTGGTTTATTGTTGGAAGGATTTAGGCGGCCACTGAAGGGATGGAATCCATGGCCCCACTGCCACCAGAGAACAACCTCTGATGCTCTAGAGAAGCTGGGTTCCCCCACAGCAATCCAAAACCTGCCAGAGAGGGTGACCCCATCTTCTGCAGGAAGGCTGGCACTTCTGGGCACCAGGTTACCCCAATCCAACCCCCTCCTCTCACACCAGCAATGACTTTCTCTTCATTCCTACTTGCCAGTCTTCTTCCTCCTGAAAGAAAAGAATAAAAAAGCAGAAAAAAAAAAAAAAAGTAAAAGAGAAGAAAGCATGCCTGAGGAAAAGATAAAGAAGGGCAAATAAATAGGTGGGGGGAGAGTGGTGGGAACATCATGAAGTCCCTGTGGTGCAAATCCAGTGACACAGCTTGGGTTCTCCAAGGGTACAGCTGGAGCCTAAAGACCTCTGCTCCAGGGTCAAGCCCAGAGAACCTTCCCAAGAGTTGCTGAAGGGTCCTGGGGAAGGCTAAGTCCACCGCCCAGGGTTCCAGCCCCCAGCCCTTTAGGCCTTCTTTGAATCACAGCTGGTACTCTGAGTCCGGAGTACCGGCCAACAAGTAGGTGGGCTCAATTAATGAAGGCTTCTTTGGATCTCCCCTCTCATCAAGTGCCAATTCTGCCCCAGAACCCAAGGAAGCTACTAGTCTTCCCTGGCTCTGAGGAGGGGTGTGGGAGGATTCAGAGACCCCCACGGTTTACCAGCTCGTCTTCTAATTCAAACGATTCTGCACTTCAAATTGCCTCGGTTCAAACTCCTTGTGATTTTTCCGGGCTGCTGGGAGGAGAGTATATTGATTCTGTGTTTTGATAAGGTCAGCAGTGATCAGCTCTGACAGTCAAGTGGATGGCCTGGCCCCTTCCCCCTCCACTGGATGTGGCTCCACATACAGAAAAGGAGGGAGGGAAACAAAGAAAGGGGAGAAGGAGGCACCATTCTTTGTCTCGGTGGTTCTGAAAATCTCTTTAAGCCCTATCAGCAAAAGTGCGTCCTCTTGGACTGCAGTCTAAAAGCGGCAAGTGCACCCTTGATCGTTTCCGTGCACAATTTCATTTTCCTTTCCCTCTGCATTCATGCCCTGCTGCCCATCCTCCTGGGTGGTGACTCATTTTCCACCACAGAGCCAATTAAATTCCATCTAACATTGGCAGAGACTCACAATGACACTGATTAGCATTTAGGACCTGTAGGATTGTTCAGACTGAGATGACTAGGAAGGCATAGAGAAGGCCCCTCAAGGGTTCGCACAGTTGATTTGATCTTGATGAGAAAAGTACTTGGTACTTCTTCCTTTGCTGAGGCCCCAGGAGGGAAGGCTGCCTGGAGTTGCCTCCCCAGGCAGAGTCTAGAGCTCCCTGGGAACAGGCAGGCATGTTCCAAATCCAACCTTGCAGGCCAAGGGCTGACATTCTTGGGAGGTCTCCCAAACAGTGTGCAAAACACTGTGTCTATGTGCATATGGACATTTTTCTGGAGATAAGAACAAGAACTTTAATCAAATTCTCAAAAAGACCCATGACTGAGAGAAGGTTAAGAATGATTATTCTATAGAATCCTTTCAAAATCCTTCAGAATATGTCAGTCTCCTCAAACCATCCCCCAGCCAGCAGTGCCATGGAGATGCCTTGGCAGTCAAGGCTGAGGACCAAGAATGATGTAAGTGGACCTGATACAATGCCATTGCCCAGTGACCTGAGGGTCCAGCCGAGAACAAGTTCCATGGCCAATGGATTGATGAAAAGAAGCATGAATCCAGTCCCCACATCACAAGGAGTGATGGTCCCTGCCCTGGCATCAGTTGAATGCCAACTGTAAGATTATGTTCAGAGCCAAGTGCCACTGGATTTGAGCCAACCTCAATATATTCAGAGCCACTAACCAGGATGGCAAACACATCAAACACAACAGAAATCACAGCTACTGCCGAGTGGGTGCCTACTCTACCCGGCATGATGTTGGGTGCTTCAGGCACAGGATCTCATTATATACTCACAGCCATCCTGTGAAATGCCTACATCTCCATTTTACAGGTGGGAAGATTGAGATTCAGAGAAATAACATGTCCATATCACAAGGCCAGCATGTGGAGATGGTTGGATATGAGCTCATGTCTCTGTGACTCCAAAGGTCATGCTATGGGAACCATGTCATAAAAGGAACAAAGTCTGAACTAGGGAGTATCTTGGAGAAGAACCCCCAGAAACATGACAATAGAAGATGAGGTAAGCTAGAGTGGCAAAGAGAAGAACTGGAAATAAGAGGGGAAGTTCCTGGAAGACAAAGTTCAGCTACATAGAGACTTTTTTTTTGCAACATTAGATACTAATTCAAAGTAACTGCCATGCTCACAGTTCACTTCTAAGAAAAATTTGCCCATTGAATCTTTCTGCTGAGAGAAGCCTTAGGCCATTTCTTAAGTAGAGATGGCTGTGGCTTGCTCCACATGATTGCTTTACCACAACAGATCAGACCAGAAATAGTCTCCTCATCTAGAAAAGTGAGTCCTGAGCCTGGTAAGAAAAACTCAGTGCTAACAGTGTTTTGGTTATGGTGATGCTTCTTGTTGTTACCAACAAACCCAAACATATTTGATGGTTCAAACCTGATAGAGGTTTATTTCTTGTTTGTATTAAGTCCTCGATGGATGTTCCTAATTGGCAAGGAGGTCTCCTTTGAGTGGTGATTTAAGAACTTAGGCTCTTTCTGTCTTGTGCTCCCACCATCTCCAACACAGGTCACTATCCAGGTCTATATCAGCCAGCAGAAAGGGAGAGAGCATGGAAGACTGTGCTTCGGACGTTTTATGGGTCAGGACTGGAAGTGGTACACATCACAGTTCCATTGCCTGCAACGCAGACACATGACTGCAACTAACTACAAGGGAAGCTAGGAAGTGTTGTCTAGGTGTGTGCCCAGGAGGTAATAGATTGACTGAACTTCTAGCCAGTCTCTATGAGAAGCAGAGAAGAGCCAGGCCAATCAGCAGAGGTCTAGGTTGCAACATTACTTCCAATCCTCTCACGTATTTGCATGTCTCTCCCCAAGGCCTTCAGTAAGGAAATAAGTCTTCCTTTTTCTAAAACAATAATCCTCCCAAGAACTGCATACCAAACAGGAAACCCATATGACCCAGAGCCCCACTAAGCGGTGAGTCATACGTAAGGCCATTTTAGGAGTTTGTCTCCAGTGCTGCAGAACAAACAAAATTGTCACCCTCAGTCCTCCCTATTTTGGAAGCCTCCCAAAGGGGGCTGGTCTTATTTCAATGAATTCTTGCTCATTCTCCCTCTTGGTTACTATCTGCTGTCACTGTGCTTGTCACTTTAATTCTGTCAACTTTATTCTGCCATGTCAACAGCACATCACTCATTTGCACTGACTCACTTCGGACTTCCTGTACCCTTTAGAGCATTCTTTCTCCTCCTGACTGCCTCCTAGAGCTGTTCTCACCTGCCTCCAAAACCCTACCTGTATTAGTCAGCCAAAGGGGTGCTAATGTGAAATACCAAAAATGGGTTCATCTTTATAAAGGGTATTTATTTGGGGTAGAAGTGCACAGATACCAGGCCATAAAGCGTTGTTTCTTCTCTCACCACAGTCCATTGCCACGTGTTAGAAGCAAGACAGCTGCCGGCGTTTGCCAGGGTTCAGGCTTCTGGGGTTCCTCTCTTCCCGGGGGCTGCGTTTCTCTCTGGGCTTAGCTCCTGTTTCCTCCACAAGGTCAGCTGTATACTATCAGGCAAACGGCTTGCTTCTCTTCTCCTGGGGCCTTCTTTCCAACATCAAAATTGCTTCTCAAAAGACTGCTTCAACTCTGTTCTTGCCATGCCTTTTATATTCGATTCTCCACCCACCAAGGGGTGGAGCTCAATGCCCTACTGACCTGGCCCAGTCAACACCCTAATCATAACTTAATCATGTCCAGATTAACAGATCAGTTTACAAGCATGATCCAATTATATTTTTGGAATTCATAATTACATCAAACTCCCCAGCTGTAACACTACCCTTCAGAGATGCTTGAACCAGGGCTGTCTAGTTGCACATCTCCAGAAGCTACCATCCACAATGAAGTCTGTATAAATGACTCTCCCTGGAGTTGTGCCACAGAGCAGCCCTAAGTCAGATCAGGAGAGATGTTACTGATCCCACATGCCAACATCTCCAAACTTTATCTCTTCCCATATCAAAACCTCTAACACATGCAGAATATTCTAATTGTTCTTGCTAAAGCTTATTATGAAAAAAATTAAGGCACCCAGAGATTAAAGGGCAACCTTAACAATGCAAAATGAAATAGATTAGACTGCATTCCAGTTGACCCTTCTGTTCTTACCTGATAAAGTAAAAGACTTTCCTTAGTTTCAAGGCCAATTGGTGTGTGTATGTATCTGTGTGTGTTGTGTCTGTTTTAACACCTTTTGACATAGTAATCAAAGTCCCTGATAAAAACAGAGGAGTTAAAACTACTACAATAGAGTCATTTCTGAAAGCAGTGGTCTTTAGCTAATATATGATCTTCATCTGTGACCATATATTCATTCTGCCATCCTTGTCCATGACCATTACCAAGGAAGCTATATTCTCAGGCCCTAGCATAGCGCCTGACAGGCACTCAGTTAATACTTGTTGAATGAGTGAATGACATCCAACCTTTACACAATGTGTTCAAAACTGCTCTTGACAGACAGAAGGAGGATTACCAGTGCTCTTTTTCACCAAGGTAGGAAAATAAGGCAAGAATCGTCTTAGATCCTGATGCTGGGCTAGAATTAGCAGATGGTCCACACTGATGGCTTCCTCCAAACCATGGGCATGCCCAGATTCCCAAGCTAGCGCTAAAGTCTCCTCCGAACTGCCCTAGTGCCAAACCCGCCCCCAGTCCCACCCACACACTCCCCATACCCTGCTTCTCCTCCCTTGCCCCAGCCTGGGCATCCAGAGTTGTGTGGTCCCTCACTGCAAAAATCAGCTCCCAAGAGCTATGGTAGAGCCCTCAGAAGTCTGAGGACACAGCGGCTGCGAGCAGGTCTGGGGCACAGCTTCTCTCGGAACTCTTCCATATTAGCAAACACATCCTCACTGACCTTAGCAACCAGGAACTTGTCAGATACTCTTTCAGAAAATGTGTTCTAGGCCCAAAGAACCAGAAATGGCCAATAGGCATGACAGCCCACACTTCAGGGCTCCAGCTTCATCACTTTAAAATATCGACTCTGAGCTGTCACCCCATTTCTTTCCAGACAGAGTGTGTTATCCAATCTATGATGTGCACCAGATTAGGAAGCCTAAAAGGATTGGTATGTCCATTCCCAATGGACTTTCTGGGGTAACCGATCTAGACACTGGAAACATTTCTCTTTCATGTATTGTTCAGTTTTTATTTAAAAGGAAAGTCCCCAAATGGAACTGAAAGTGTTCAGGTTGTTTTAAGGACATCTTTCCATTCTGTACCACTGTGAGCCTGCTCTCCATTTTTCCAAGCTCCAGGGAGAAACTCTGCTTGCCAATACTTGAGTGATTTCACCTCTAGCGTTTCCATGGTGATGCACATCCCCGCACAGCCTGGAGAAAAGGTGCAGCTCCAAGTGATGATGAATATGAACGAAGCCCAGCAGCCTCCCTGGGCCTGGAGGGCTCTCCTGTTATAGCTGGCTGAATAGAGGGCAGAATCCACAGAGCCTCTGCCCTCAGATAGCCTGAGATGGACTTTCCCTAATTAGGAGAATGTGGGTCTATTCCTAGAAAACTCAGCTGGAAGGCGCCTCATGGATGAGGAAGGGGAGGAACTAGTTGCCTAGGAAATGTGCACAGAGTACCTCCAGCAGAGCAATCCCCAAGCAGTGTGCTGTCCTGGACTACACAGGGTCTCCATAGCCCCCAGAGTCTATGGGGCCACGCTTCTCTCCTGCACGCTCCCAGGCAAGACCTCCTTCAGACAGTCATTACATTGTCTGGATTTAGCTATAAATAAAAAAGAAACAAAACCAGAAGCTGAGACTTCCAGGAATCTGGCATCAGAGCAGGTAGGCAGGGCTCAACTCTTTCACCAAAACAACAGAGGAAGGGCTAAAAGCTGTCTGAGAGAGCTACTTTGGGATCTGCAGTCCAGCAGAATGCTGTGCATCCTCCAGGAGGGCAAGGGACAGAGAGACGAAGAAGCCGAAATGAAAACCGTGAGTTACTAGTTCCCGCAGCCAATATGGTACCCATCCCCCACCCTCAAGGCAAACAGCCTATATAAAACCCATGACTCATTGTAGCCAATTGAGAGGGGGAACAGACGTCTTCCTCCCTGGGGACAGTGATTTCTCTTCAGTGAATTTGGCCAACAGAGACCATTGAATCTCAGCCCTGGCCAGAACAGAATCACTGGTAAGTGGAGGTTCAAGACGCCTCCATGGAAAAATCCCCACTGAGCACCATCTGCTGGCCAGCTGGGAAACTGCAAAGAGGAAACCCACTTTTAGGAGCCTCTTGTCCCAACCTGACTGAAGCAAATCTGCACCACTTAGTGAGTCCCTGGTCTTATTTTAATAAGAGGGGCAATTTTAAAGACTTAAAGCAAGCTGAACCAAAAATCAAAGAAAAGCTGTGAAACAAAACCGCTAGGCAAGAGGGAAAAATCGTCAGAGTAAATTCACCAACATAATCAGAGGCCTAGACGTCAGCAAATATTTACAAGCCATACTAAGAAACAGGAAAAGATGGCCCAGGCAAAGGAACAACCAAAAATCCCAATGCGACACAGAATTTAAGACAACTAATCAATGATAACCACACAAATCTCCTAAATCAATTCAAGGAGTTGAAGGAAAATATGACTAAAGAAATAAACAATATTAAGAAGACACTGGGTGAGCATAAAGAAAAGTAACAGAGCTTATGGGAATAAAAGACAGAATGGATGAGATTCAAAATACATTAGAGGCACAGAATATCAGATTTGAATTGCTTGAAGACAGAATTCGTGATCTGAGGACAGAACAGCTGAACTGGAAAAGACAGGAGAACAGAAAGAGAAAAGAATGAGAAAAATGGAACAGAGTCTCAGGGAATTGAATGACAACGCAAAATGCACAAACACACATTATTGGTATCCCAGAAGGAGAAGAGAATGGAAAAGGGACAGGAAAAATATGTGAGGAAATAATGACTGAAAACTTCCCAACCCTTATGAAAGACACAAATATCAGTATCCAAGAAGGACAATGTACCCTAAACAGAATAAATTTGAATAGACCTACTTCATGACACCTACTATTCAGAATGACAAATACCAGGAGAAAAAGAAGATTCTGAACAGAGCAAGAGAAAAGCAAAACATCACATACAAGGGAACCTCAATAAGATTAAGTGCCAACTTATCAGAAACCATGGAGGTGAGAAGAAAGTGGTATGATGTATTTTAGGTACTGAAAGAGAAGATTGGCAGCCAAGAATTCTATATCCTGCAAAACTGTCCTTCAAAAATGATGAGTTTAAAGTCTTCACAGACAAACAAAAACTGAGAGAATACATTACCAAAAGACCACATTTGCAAGAGATATTAAAAAGAGTGCTACAGCCTGACAGGAATTAACAAGGGCGAGAGACTTGAAGAGTGGAGAAATGAAGATTATTAGTAACTTAAAGTAAAAAGACAATGATAGGTTCTGATAATGGAAAGCCAAAGGATAAACTGGATGAAGTAAGTAATGCACTGAACAGTAATAACATTGAACATTAATGGACTGAATTCTCCAATCAAAAGACATAGACTGAGAGGGGCAGAATGGCGCCAGCAGTTCGGTGACCATGAGGCCGCCTCGTTCACTGTGGCTCAAGGTGCTGGTGGAGCAGCTGCAGCACCACATGGAGGGCAACCCGGGCACTTGGGGGCTGTCACGGGTGGGCACGGGTCGCTGGAGCTGGCGGCCAAGTGGCAGGGCATGGTGGTGGCAGTAGGTGGCGGCGAGGCTGCAGGACCCAAGTGGGCCCTTCTCTGGGTGCAGCCTGGAGTGGGTGCACTCGAGTGGCTCTGCCTCAAGCCAGGAAAGTATCTGATGGTCATGGGTGTGATTCAAGCATGCAGCCCTAAGCCATGCCTTCAGGCTGTGATGATGACAGACCTTTCCCATAATCCCATCCATGAATGCATGTGGGAACCAGATGTGGACGACTTACACAAGAATATTCCTTAGATGATGCTAGAACATCAAGATAACTGAAATTCTGAAGCTGTTGAGGTTCTTATACCATATGGGTTTCATAGACATCATACAACGTATATTTTGTAAAAGTTTCTCAGAGAGCTTTCATCAAAGTGTCTGGATGTAGGATTTTTTTAAAGACTAGGAACCTTCAGCTACCTCAGCCTCCACTGCTACCCTTGTTTTGAATATGTTTGCTAATAAAAAGCAGATTTTTTTTTTCTTTTGGGTTTGTGTGTGTTAATATTCTCTCTCTCTCTCTCTCTTTCACACACACAAATTTCATGTTGCATTTTCCAAATTTTCAAGTGTTGATACTTTTTTCCATTACTTGCTTTATGGTGCAAAATTTGACTCTCAATTATTGCCCACAGTGATTGAAGTGTGGTTACGGGCAGGAAAACAGACAGTGTGAAAAATGAATGACATCATGGCAGCACTGTTTCTTCTCTGTCAACAACTTCCATATCCAGTTTGCAGGTCAAATGGTGTTTTCTAAGTGCAGGCACAGCAGCCATCTTAAAGATACAGCTCTCCTTCCACTCAGCCTAAGGTCACTTTCTCACTAGATACAGAAGATGATACCTTCCATGCTTCCTTCACTGAGAGATGTTGAAACACATTCAGAATTTCTTTGACGAAAGATTCTATAGAGTGGCATTAAAATCAAGACTGGGAATGACTTTCAGGTCTTAACTAAACTTCTGCCTCCTAACTTTTGGTAAGACACCACAAGGGAGCAACGTCTTGGTTTACAATTCTTAGTCTTTTTGCAGTTAGTGACTTTTGTGTTGTGGTTGTATTGAATGTTAGGCTTCTGCTCTCTGCTATTACCCAGGACTCATTTTTCTTGAGCTTGTGAATGTCAAGGGAGTCGAATTTTGTTCCAATGTTGCTATAGAATTGTCTGGATACTGATGTTTGCCACCAATTAATGTTTTTATATGCTGTTAAAAATAAAAAGACATAGAATGACAAAATAGATAAGAAAAATATGAGCCATCTATATGCTGTCTACAAGAGACTTACCTTAGATGTAAGGACATAATCAGGTTGAAAGTGAAAGGTTGGAAAAAGAGATTCCATGCAAATGGTAACCAAAAATGATCTGGAATAGTGATACTAATATTGGACAAAATAGACCTTATATGTAAAACTGTTATAAAAAATAAAGAAAGCCATTATATATTAATAAAAGGGGAAATTCACTAAAAAGAACTAACTATAAAAAATATTTATGCATCTAACCTGGGTGCCTCAAAACACACGAGGCACAAACTGGCAAAACTGAAGGGTGAAAGAAACATCTCTACAATAATAGCTGGAGATTTCAATACCACATTCTCAGCGTTGGCTAGAACATCTGAACAGAGGATAAATAAGGAAATAGAGAGTTTGAATTCTATGTTAAATGAACTAGACCTAACAGACATTTATAGAGCAGAATATGCATTCTTTTCAAGTGCTCATGGATCCTTCTGCAGGATATACCATATGTTGGCTCACAATACAGGACTCAAAAAACTTAAAAAGATTGAAATTATACAAAACACTTTATCTCATCATAATGCAATGAAGCTGGAAATCAATAATAGATGGGAAAAGGGAAAATCACAAATATATGGAAATTAAACAACACACTTTTTACGAATATTCTCGCTGTCCTGATTTTGTGATAATCAGGGTAGGCTAAACATTCACTATATTAGAAACCATGCATGTGTCTCCAGACCTAGTATCTCTCCCTAGGTCTGGTTTTTGGAATGCTGGTGGTAAACCAAGGCTGATTTATTATATGACTATCCTGTATGGGAAAAACTGTAACTTTAGGTATCTTTGGTCAGTCTTGGGAGATATAGCAGGGGGACGGATGTGGCTCGGGTAGTTGGGCATCCATCTCCCATATGGAGGGACCTGGGTTTGATCCCTGGGACCTCCAGGTAAAAATAAAAGAAAAAGAAAAATAAAGAAGGCACGTGGGCCATTAGGCCCCATGCACAGGTGCGCCACCAGACCCCGCAAGCCACGCAGCAAGATGATGACATAACAGGAGAGTGACACAAGGGAGAACCAAGACGTGACACACCGAAAAACCAGGAACTAAGGTGACACAGGTGGTAGGATGCCTCTCTCCCACATCATAGGTTCCGAGGATCAAATCCCAGTGAGGACAGGAAGAGAAGGATGACAAGAGAGAGCAGGAAATGAACACAGAGTCACCCAGCAAATGGACACAGAAACAGCAAAAATGGGGGCGGGGGGCGGGTGGAGGGTAAAACTGGATAAAAATAAATAAATCCTTAAAAAATGTATAGGGGAGGAAGATACAGACTATAGTTGGTAGTAATACTTTGACGATGCTCTTTCATGATTTGTTAACAAATGTTTCACAACAATGCAAAGTATTTGTGGTGGGGTGATGTGTGGGAACCCTGTATGATGTTATGCATGTTTGTTTTATAAGTTCACGATGTTTACTGAACACTTATAGTTTACATATGTTCATGTATGAATGATATACTTCAATAAATTGTTTTTAAAAACACACCCTTTTAAATAATCTGTGGGTCAAAGAAGAAGTTGCAATAGAAATCAGTAAATATCTTGGGATGACTGAAAACGAGAACACAACATAGCAAAACTTATGGCATACAGCAAGGGCAGTGCTAAGAGGGAAATTTATAGCCCTCATGCTTACATCAAAAAAGAATGAGGGAACGGATGTTGCTCAAGCAGTTGAACACCTACTTCCCACATGGGAGGTCCCAGGTTCAGTCCCCAGTGCCTCCTATAAACAAATAAACAAATAAGCAAACAAATGAAGACGCCAACTCAGGGGAGCCATTGTGGGTCAGTGGTTGAGCAGTGGCTTCCCACATGTGAGATCCAGGGCTCATTCCCTGGTGCCCCAGTACCATATAAAAAAAACAGAATGAACTGAAATTGAATACCTAACTACACACCTGGAGGTACTAGAAAAAGAACAGAAACCAAGTTGAAGGAAAGAAATAATAAAGATCAGAGCAGAAATAAATGAATTGAGAACAACAACAACAAAATAATAGAGAGAATCAACAGAACCAAAAGCTGGTTCTTCAGGAAGATCAACGAAATTGACAAAACATTAGCAAGACTGACAAAAAATAAAAGAGAGAAGATGCAAATAAATAAAATCAGAAATGGGGAGGGGCGGGGGGAATGACCACTGACCCTGCAGAAATAAGATAGATGATAAAAGGATACTATGAACAACTCTATGCCAACAAGCAAGCAACGTAGACAATATGGGCAAATTCCTAAAAACACACAAACAACCCACACTGACCCCAGAAGAAATAGAAGATCTCAACAAATCAATCATGAGTAAAGAGATTGAAACAGTCATCAAAAACCTCCCAAAAATGAAAAGCCCAGGACCAGATGGCTTCACAGGTGAATTCTATGAATCATTCAAAGATGATCTAATACCAGTCTTGCTCAAGCTCTTCCAAAAAACTGAACAGGAAGGAACATTACCAAACTCATTCTATGAAGCCAACATTACCCTAATACCAAAACCAGATAAAGATAGTAAGAAAAAAGAAAACAGATTAATTTCTCTAATGAATATAAATGCAAAAATACTCAACAAAATACTTGCAAACCAAATCCAAAGGCACATTAAAAGAATTATACACCACAATCGAGTGGGTTTTATCCCAAGTATGCAAGGGTGGTTCAATACAAGAAAATCAATTAGTGTAATAAACCACATTAATAGATTGAAGAAGAAAAATCACATGATCCTCTCAATTGACACAGAAAAAGCATTTGACAGAGTACAGCATCCTTTCTTGATAAAAACATTCCAAAAGAGAAGAATAGAAGGAAGCTATCTCAACATGGTAAAGTGCATTATAAAAAAACCCACAGCTAGCATTGTACTCAATGATGAAAGACTAATAGCTTTCTTGCTGAGATCAGGAACAAGACAAGGATGCCCACTTTCACCACTGTTATTCAATATTGTGCTAGAAGTTCTAGCTAGAGCAATTAGGCAAAAAAAAAAAAAGAAATAAAAGGCACCTAAATAGGAAAGGAAGAAGTAAAACTTTCACTATTCGCTGATGATACAATCTTATATTTAGAAAGTCTTTAAAAATCCACAACAAAGTTACTAGAACCAATAGACAAGTTCAGCAAAGTGACAGCATACAAGATTAATACACAAAAATCAGTAGCATTTTTATATACTACTGAAGAGCAATCTGAGAGGAAGTCAGGAAAAAATTCCATTTATAATTGCCACTAAAGGAATCAAATATTTAGGAATAAACTTAACCAAGGACATAAAGGACCTATATTCAGAAAACTACAAAACATTGCTAAAAGAAACCAAAGAAGACCTAAATAAATGGAAGAACATTCTGTGTTCATGGGTTGGAAGACTAAATATCGTTAAGACATCAATTTTACCCAAACTGCTTTACAGATTCAACACAATTCCAATAAAAATCCCAACAGCCTTTTCTGAAGAAATAGAAAAGCGAATTATCAGATTTATTTGGAAGGGTAAGGGGCCCAGAAGAGACAGAAATGTTTTTTAAAAAAACGAGTGAAGTTGAAGGACTCCCACTTCCTGGCTTTAAAGCATATTACTTAGCTACAATATGTAAACACAGCATGGTACTGGCATAAAGATAGACGTATTGACCAATGGAACAGAATCAAGAACTCAGAAATAGGCCCTCACATCTAGAGTCAAGTGATTTTTGACAAGGCTATCAAGCCCACCCAGCTGGGCCAGTACAATCTATTCAGCAGATGGTGCTGGGAGAACTGGATATCCATATCCAAAACAAAGAAAGAGGACCCCTATCTCATACCTTCTACAAAAATTAACTCAAAATGGATCAATGACCTAAATATGAAAGCTACAACCATAGGACTCCTAGAACAAAATGTACGGAAACATCTTCAAGATCTTGTGGTAGGCAGTAGTTCTTATACCTTACACCCAAGCACAAGAAATGAAAGAAAAAAAATAGACAAATGGGACTTCCTCAAAAGTAAACACATTTGTTCTTCAAAAGATTTTTTCAAGGAAATAAAAAGGCAGCCTACTCAATGGAAGAAAATATTTGGAAACCACATATGGATAAGGGATTGATATCCATGTTATATAAAGAGATCATACAACTCAACAATAAAAAGACTAGCAACCCAATTTTAAAATGGGCAAAAGACTTGAATAGGCATTTCTCCAAAGAGGAAATATAAATGGCCAAAAAGCACATGAAAAAAATGTTCAATATCAGTAGCTATTAGGGAAATGCAGATCAAAACTACCATGAGATACCATCTTATGCCTTATAGAATGGCCATTATTTTAAAAAAATAAAATAAAATAAACTACAAGTGCTGAAAAAGATGTGGAGAAATAGAAACACTCCTTCACTGTTGGTGGGAATATAGAATGGTGCAGCCTCTGTGGAAGACAGTTTGGCAGTACTCAAGAAGCTAAATATAGAACTGCCTTATGATCTGGAATCCCATGACTAGGAATATATTCAGAAGAACTGAAAGCAAGGACGCAAACTGACACTTTCACAATGATGTTCATAGCAGTATTATTCACAATTGTTAAAATATGGAAACAGCCCAAGTGTCCGTCACCCAATGGATGGATAAACAAAATGTGGGATATACATACAATGGAATACTATTCAGCTGTAAGAGGAAATGAAATTGGGATGCATATGACAACATGGATGAAACATGAGGACATTATGTTGAGTGAAATAAGCCAGACACAAATATTGTAGAGTGTCACTAATGTGAACTAAATACCATGTGTAAACTCAGAGAGGTAAACTCTAGAGTATAGGTTACTAAGGGATAGAATGTGGGTTGAGAATAGGAGCTGCTTTTTAATAAAGTTTATTGTAAAAGGGTGGAAATTAATAGAATTCATGGTAACATGCTATTGTGAGTATAACTAACACTGCTGATTTATTAATGTGATGGTGGCTGAAAGGGGTAGTCTGTGGGCATAAATGTCAGTTGAAAGGGAGCTAGAGAGTAATCTAAGGAATGTATAACATAATGATTTTGGTGGTGGATGAAGATTGTGATTAATAGTATAAATATAAGAATGTATTAATAGTATAAATATAAGAATGTTCTTCTTTTATAAAGTGTTAAGAACATGGTGATAGATGGGGAAGTTACAACTAATGTAACTTATGGATTATAGTTAACAGTAATATTGTTAACCATTTTTGCAGCAGTGGCACAGAAGATATATCAATTCTAAGGGACAACAATAGGGTTTTTTGTTTTTTTTTAAAGATTTATTTATTTAATTTATTTATCCCCCCCTTGCTGCTTGTGCTGCTGTGTCCATTCGCTGCGTGTCTTCTCTGTGTCTGCTTATCTCCCCCTTGCTGTGAGGTCTTGCCGCATCAGCCCACGGCGCCGCGTGAGCCGGCCTGCCCTCACCAGGAGGCACCGGGAAGCGAACCCAGGGCGTCTCATATGGTGAACGGGTGCTCTATCCATTGCGCCACACCCGCTTCCTGCCGTGAGGTTGCTGCATCAGCCCACCACACCGCTCAGGCCGGCGTGCCCTCACAAGGAGGCCTCGGGACGCGAACCTGGGCCTCCCATATGGTAAACGGGGGCTCTATCCACTGAGCCACACCCACTTCCCAACAATAGGGGTTTATAAGGACAACCATGAACATCTGTGACTTCTACTCTTTCAGCATCTTCTATGTGCTAAACATTTTGCATACTTGACTTAATCGGATCTTCACGAGAGTCTTGTGAGATTGTCGTTATTCCCACATTACAATTGGGGAAACTGAGGCCTTAAGAGAGTAAGTTTGTCCAAAGTCAAGTGAGTGTTGGAGGTTAGATCCAAACCCAATTCTGGCTCCAAAGCCAGGGCTTCTGCACCATGCTACATTTTTCACATTATCTCATTTAATCCATACTCACCAGGTCCTAGTTTGAGTGACCAGCCCTCCACCTGTGGGAAAACTCCAGGACCCAAAACAGAACGGGAACCCTAAAGCCAAGGCAGCTCTCCTTTTACTACTGCCTGCCTGTCACATTTAACAAATCTTGTAGATATAAACGTATCTCCACTTTAGCATAGGTCTTCCCCCTCTTCTTTAATACATCCAACATTAATTGAATACCTACTGTGTGCAGACTTCATGCCAGATGCCAGAGACACAGATCATAAAAGGCCCAGCCCCTGGTTCCCCCTCAGTGTTAGTCCCTGGGTACACCCCGACACGCAGCATCTCACTGAATTCTCACAACAACCCTGCAAGGAAGATCCTGTGACCGTGCTCACTTTATTGGCAAGAAAACTGACATTCATCATGGTTAATTAATCAGTCCAAGAAGTTAGGCAGTGAGGGAATGGGGCAGCCAGGACAGGAACCCAGGGCAGCAACCCATGCCAGCCTGACTCTGGAGTCTGAGGCTGGGTAACCTGTTGTAGTTTGCTGGGCAGCAAGGACCACATGCTATGTGAGCACTGAGAAGGGAGCAATTCTGCCTGGGGCTTAAGGAGGAAGACTTGGGAAGAGGGGTCTCTGGTGCACAAAAAAACGAGGCAACCAACAGCACGAATTCCTTATCTGCAGTCCATGGGTTCCTATAGGTTAATGGGCAAACCTCAGAGATTCCACAAGCCACCTGAAATGAGACCCCCAAATATATGCACTTTCATGGAAATGCTCCTTTTTCTGAAGAGAATTCCCATCATTTTCCCAGATTCTCCCAAAAGTCCCTGCCTTATAGCAATGTGTTTTGTCTGAAGGGTGACTGATGGGAGAAAGCCGTCCCACTGACTTGTGCAAAGAAGGAATCCAGACTCACAAGGCTGCAACGCTGCTCTACCAAGCTCATACCTTTCCCCCTCTGTCTCTGGGAACTCCGCTTCCCGTTACTTTCTGGACTGCTCAGAAGGGGCAGGAGCTGCTGCGACAGTAGGGAAGGAATGCTCTTCTCGGACCAGGAAGTAACCTTTCTCTGCTCTCCTTTTGCTCAGCACATACAACCTGGACAGTCCTTCCTTTGGGCTCCCAGATTGCCTCGGGGGACCAATGTTCCCCCTCAACCCTCTTCCTCTGGTTTTGTTGTTTGTTTTAAAAAACATGTTTGTTTATTTACTTATCTGCATAAGATTTGGGTAATAACAGGTAAGGAGCCATGACAATTTTTAAAAGCCACCAAATTATACATAAAATGCAAACTGCTTATTTAAATATATTTCCAATTAATTTGATATAACTTTTATTTTCCTTTTTTAACTAAAAATAACATTTTAATAGCACCTATGTGAACATGAGAAGAGGGGCCCTCTAGTTTTGATGTATTTCAAGTTGCATGCCCAATATACTGTGCTCTCAAAGCAGAATTGCTGAGGGAATGACTCACTCAGAAAGGCTTGTGCCTGGAGCCCTTGGTAGAACACTTTACTAATCTGGATGATGTCAGCTGTGAAGATGGAGAAAACAAGGCCTTTCAGGGTTAAACAGTCTGGGAAGACATAGCAGCAGCAGCAGCCACCGCTGGCTCTGCTGCAGAGCTGATCCCCAAAGGCGTGGTAGAGTTATGCCAAATTCCCAGGAGTGCAGAGTCAGACTGCTTAGCTGAGAGAATCAAAGCTCTTCCAAGATGATTCTGTTTGAACTGTGTGCTGCCTGCTTCCTGTGCACACATTTACAAGGCCAGTCGGACCCAAAGCTGGCATCCAATTAGCAGGTGCCAGCAGCCAGCTCCCCAGGGCTAAAATAAACAGGCAGGGTGAAATCAAATGCTAGTCTCATGACTTTTGGGGTAGATGTCCAGCAGTACATGAAGCTGTAGGAGGAGGCAAAATACACCTGCTGCAGGCAGCTTATACTGCCAGCGGAGCCCAAAGACTCCTGCAAAGGCAGGTGCTAAATGCTATTACATCCGGACGTCATCACTGAATCCCTTCTCTGGGACTGGCAGTGAGTCAGGCCATGGAGAGTTAGAGATGAAAGACAATCTCTCTTCCGAACAAGCTCATAGTCTAGCAGGAGATGCTGCTTGGTAAAAAGGCAATTATAACACACTGAGATGAGGGCTGCAACAGAGTGAAGCATAGAGGACTGTGAGAGCACAAAAGAAGGATGTCTAACTCACCTAGTGAAAGGTAAGGAAGGCTTCCTGGAGGAGACGAAACATGCACTAATTCCTGAAGACAACGTAGGCGTTAGCAGAGGGAGCTCCCAGATTGAACGCACAAGTTTCTCCGTGTGGTCAGAGCAGAGGGGGAAAGTATGGACAGGAAAAAAGAGGGAACTAAAGAGGTGGATGACCTGCTAAGCCACTGATTCTCATATTTTAGCATGTTTCCCTTGGAAAGCTTGTTAAAACACAGATCGCTGGACCCCACCCCGAGTGTCTGATTCAGTAGTTCTGGGCTTGAGCCTAGGAATTTGCATTTCTAACAAGTGCCCAGGTGGTGTTGATGCTGTCAATCCAAGACACGCACTTTGGGAACCATTTCCGTGAGGCAGTTTGAGATGTTTGGTTTTATCCTGAGAGCAGATCAGAGAAAGTGGTGGACAGTTATTAAAAGGGGGTTGACCAGGGGAAAGACACAAGATTCATATATTAAGATCACTCTGACAATAGAGCAAAGGATGGATTGAATGGGTGGGATTAGGGACAGAGAAACTATTCAGGAG